>QTSX02005718.1:0-92696 GCA_014839935.2 Entomophthora muscae
TCCTTGGCTTTGAACCTTACATGGAACTTCCCACTATGCCACCCCCTTGTGGCCTTGTGTCTTTCCCCATAAAGTATATTAATCACAATATTCTACAATAAATGATACCTTATTCTTATTATTTTGTCCTTTCTATTGGACTGTTGTCTTCCCCAATTCCAAATACTGAATCCTCATTGGTTCAGTTACAACACTGGAATAGAACCAAACCAAAATCTATTGAAAATAAATATAAATTAATTGGGGTTAACCTTGTTTGCATAGGGATTGATTTTGCTTAAACCTCAGTTGTTTTTGCTTGCCCATGAGTCTTTTTGCTTAGTGCTGGAGCTTTGAAAACTACTGTAATGGTGCTGATCTCCTTTGAGAACTTTGGGTGAATACATGCCTGGGAAGAGGGTGACTTCCCACCTAGCTAATTGGTTGGCTTGCGGGCCCAGACTTTATTTATACCATGTTTTCATCACTTAGATATTGGCCTGGATTGATATGTTGGATCAGTTAACTGACCCATACCTCCTATATCATGACATCTGTATTCCTTCCTTTTTGAGCGTTGGGGTTCTCCAGATCTAGGGTGATAAAAAGTCTCATCTGGGGTTTTTGATCATCTGCATACTTGGGCAGGTTCTCGTCCATCTCGGGGGTCAGCTTGGAGCTACCTCCCTGCTGGGAGGGGATTGGTTGACTTATCTAAGTTGGTGCTGGATTGGGAGGGGAACTTCTGGGCAAAGGTTCTGTTTTCTCTCTTGAAGCTAATGGTTAGTCTCTCTGAAAGCCTTATTTTCTGATGGCGGGTTTAGATAGAATATTTATTTTTCCAGATTTCTGGTGCTGTGGTTAACGGTCTATTGAGATCCCTTGACCTGTCCATTAAATAAATCAAGGTATATTGGCCTATTGGGATGGGTTGTCTGTGTAGTGTACCGCTGATAAAAGATGATCTTCTAAATGGCCAAATTATTTGAAAAGTTCATATTTGGCATGAGAGAACTTTAGTTGTTGTATCTAAGTGAGTTAATCAAAGGGTTGGGGTATAGACTGGATATGAGATTTATTGAAATCATGTGGTGAATAGTAGTTACGGTCGGAAGGATTATCAGGCCATGTAGTAGTATGGGTTGGCCCGTTTAGCTGAGGGCTGGACTCGTTTGGATCTTGCTTTGGTGGCGTGTCGCTTGTTGGACTTGGAACTGGAGTAGGAGGATCTGGAGTTGTAGGCGGATTTGGGAGGAGATGTCAGCTTGCTCTTACGGGGTGCTTTGGCTTTAGATGCAGGGATCTTGCGGGGGGTTGGTAGTGGGCTTGGTACCTTTCTTTCTGGGATCTGTAGTGGCGTTGTTTGAAGGTCTGCGGGAAGCGTTGGAGGTATCTCTTTGTTGACTGGGTCTTTGCTGTTTCTCTCTGAATTCAGGTTGAGTTCCCTGCTTTGCAGAGACCTTGGGTGCCTTGGGTGATCCTGGTTTGCGGGATGGGTCTTTGGATTCGGCATCCTGGTTGGCTTTGGAGTCGTTTTCGACCATCTCTTTGAGGTCAAGGGCTTCCTTTGTTGAACCTTGTTGCTTCCCTTGGTTAATGGGACGGTCGCCGTCATTGACTACTTCTGAGAGTATATCTTCAGATGCTTCTGCATTTGATGGTTTGTTTGTAAGTGCTTCAGCGGGGGTTTCTGGGTTGTCCTTCTCACTAGCAGGCCCCTCAATTAGGGGTTCTTTGTTGGCCTGTTCATCGGCAAGTTCCTCAATGGGGATTTCCATGTTGGACTGCTCAGTGACAGGTTCCTCAGTGGGGGGTTCAATGTTTGATTGTTCAGTGGTAGGCTTCTCAGCGGGGGCTTCTGTGTTGGACTGTTCGGTGGAAGGTTCCTCAGTGGAGGTTTCAATGTTGGATTGTTCAGTGGTAGGCTCCTTAGCGGGGGTTTCAATGTTGGATTGTTCAGTGGTAGGCTCCTCAGCGGGGGCTTCTGTGTTGGACTGTTCGGTGGAAGGTTCCTCAGCAGTAGTTTCTGTGTTGGATTGTTCAGCGACAGGTTCCTCAGCAGGGGTATCTGTGTTGGACTGTTCAGTGGCAGGTTCTTCAGCGGGGGTATCTGTGTTGGATTGTTCACTGGCAGGATCCTCAACAGGGGTCTCTGTGTTGGACTGTTCGCCAGTAAGTTCATCGGTAGGGGAAACAGTTTCGAGATTGTTTTTTGACAGCTGTTCAGATAATTTGGGTTTGGACATCTTTCCAATGGTGGGCTTCATATTTAACGGTACATTTGATGAGGCGTCCTTGCCAGGTGTAGCTTGCATCGTGGGGTCAAACTCTTTGAGGGAGTTTGTGTTGGGATTAGCAAGGGTATGTGAAGTGGGGCTGGATAGCTCGTTGGTATTCAAGGCTGACTGTTGAAGTTTCGCTTGTTCCATGTTGCTCAGCCCACCAAAGAAATCTTTAAAGTCGAACCCGGCTGGTACGCCATCGGGCAAGTCGGCGGCTGGGAAGTTTGGCTGAGGGGTTTCTTTGGGGGACTTGTTTCCAAAGAAGTTTGTCGCCATGTCGACAATGTCCCCGAGATCATTCAGGTTTTCGCCAATCAGTTTGGAGGTTAATTCAATTGGGTTGTCTTCATTGTTGTTGTCGAAGATGTGGGTGGTCGCACCGAGAAGGTTTCCAATGTTTTCATTCATCTGCTCAACTGATAAGTCGATTCCATTATCGTCGGTGTGCTCAGAAGGAAGATTATTCACGTTGACTTCAGGCTTGATGGTCGTGGCATTGACAGACATATCAAAATTACTGAGTGTCTCTAAAGAAGGATCGATGACATTTCCATTCAAGGTGTCATCGAATTGCTTCAAGTCGACTCCTGGTGGGCTGCCGGAGCTGCTGCTGGGTAAGAAGTTTAGAGGCGCCAGTGCAGCCCTGGCCAAGCCATTCGTCTCGGGATTCAAGGCATTGACAAACCCTTCAAACAGGTTCTGGGGGAGTCCATTGACTAAGTAGAATAGGACAATGTATATATAAATCATGCTGTGCTTCAATCTCTCAAACAAAGCTCCTTTTATACTTTTACTTACCGTTGTAGTAGCAGGCTAAAATGTAACAGCCATCGGCTATAACACCTTTGAGCGATTCTTTACGGCGATCCGCTGCTCGGAAAAGAGTGATAACAAGTAACCGCTCGTCGGTTGTGGGTATTGGACCATATATCCAAATAAGGACATCTGTTCGAATTGCTGCTTTGCATTTCTATATGTTTAATCAGCTAATGTATCATCAAAACATTGACTTGGATATTTTCACTGGGGCTGGCAATAGAATTAAGTTTTTATAGCCGCAGCTTCATATTCTTATTTCTCCAGACTTTTGCAATAGATAATATATAAGAATTGATTAGCTCCATGCTTCCATCCAACTTGGCAAGATTTCCATGCATCTGATCGCCGATCAAACTTGGTGGAAAGTTATTCACATGCCTATCATAAATGGTATCAGCTAGCCCAGTATGTTTTTTAAAAAAGCCAAGCCCGAGCGGTTTAACAGCGCCGTTGGGCTACTATAACGACACTTCATTAAATCCTTTGCTGCCGAAACCATAATTTTATCTAAACAACCCTTTTGACACGAGAATAACCCCAGATGATAAAACAATATCTTTCCATCCAAACTCAATATCCTATTTCTCAAATGGGAGCACCCACATTCTCCTAGGATATCATGAACCATCCATGCACGCAACCTTGGACCCTCAAAACCAACAATATCCACCAATCAAATCTACCCTTTCCACGCCAAGGGAAACCTAACCGAATATAACCCCCTTTACAACAGTTTACCCCGAAAGGTGCCGTACCAAGTTTCATCACCAATAATGATTACCAACCAGTACGAAATGTTATCACAACCCATTTCGCCGACTCTTTCTTCACTAAACCCCTCTAAACCACAATAGCATCATTGAGTCTGCACTATGAAAGATCTAGCTGATGATCCAAACCACCCAACATGGATCAAATTTACCCGGTGGGTTACTTAACTCGGCAGCGATCAGCTCAGATATGAAACGCTAAATATCCTGCCACTGTAAGGTTAGAACCCCCAAGGCCGAACTCGCCTAGTTTGGTCGAAGCGAACCCCATCCCAGCTTAACCCTGTACAGAAACAACGGAACTTGCTCAATTCCGCCCCCTCAATAGAACCCAACCTATTCCCAACAAGTTCCACCCGTAAAATATATACCCTTTGAAACATTTATCCATACCTACAATTTACTTGGAAACCCAATTCGAATCTATACTCATCATCAACAACTATATCTTCCTCCCAGGTGCATATACTACAGAACAAGCAGGGAGAGATCAAGATACATCACCTTTATTGTATACGGGTCAGGGTAACATATACTCAACATCTAAGCCAACCTGCATCATGCATATCACGGCACCATAGAACTTGATTAGATCTGAACTCCCTCGGAACTTGAACGTGTGATCCGGTACATTATCCAGATCCCATGCTAGGGCCCCCTTGACCCACCAATCAACCCACTTCCCCAGAAAAAGATTCCCAGGGAGGTGTACTCAGCCATGTTTAACATCTCTACCAGGGTCTCAAAAGGAAGAGAACTCAATAAGTTCTTGGTATACCCAGTAGGCATGCTCATTACCTATCCCATCTGACCTTGGATACCGGTAGGCAAAAATTTCTTGGAGCCCTGAAGTCTTGACTAATCCCAGCCATCCAGGCTGCATTGGCTTGATCAAGGCCTGTATGCTGATTCCTTTGATGAGATATGGGTCGTTAGGTTCAACTTTCATAACAATACCTGGTCCCCTTAGCCCAGGGTTCAACCTGGGGTGGTCACAGTTTATCACCCAAACTTTGTCCCCTGCTCCAAATATATCTACTCAAAACTGGATGCTTTCCCTTTTAAATCATCTCTTCCCCTATCATGTAGCCCTCACTTGCTTCCCTCAAGTCAGGGCTATCTTTCTTCAGTCCTTCCTCCAGAGTGGCTAGCCCAGCCCATAGTTACTGCTGGCCACATCTGTTTTATAGCCATGGACCAGCCTACACTCACTTTTCTCAATGTTTCAGCTCACTCCAGCGCACCCCACCATCAATGCCATCCATACTTTAGCTCTTCATTTAAGGGGGAGAGACAGCTTACTTGATGCCTTTATAAGAGATTCATTCAACCTTTCAGCTGTACCATCTTCTTTAGATCAATAGAGACTACCTGCTGTGTGCTGTATACCATTCCCAACAAGATAGAAATCTGCGTCATTGGCAGTGATCTCTATGCCCATCCATAACAGGGAGGTCTGGGGGTTCAACCCCAGTAATTGTCTGTTTACCAACAAGCTATATCTCACCATTGACACATGTTTCTGGGGCTTGAGTCACCAGCCATTCAGCCATGCAGCTAACAGAAGCTACCATGTACTCCTTTCAGTCAGCACTATCAGGAAAATGGCCAAAGATAAATAATGCCCATATGTTGAACAGTTGGGCCTTGGTATCCAGATCCCAAAATTGGGAGGGGCTTTAGATCTGCTGACCTCAGCACATTCTACAAGATTACAGAGCTTCTCTAATACCCCACTATGTCTGGCTACCATTATCCAGTCTCAAGGTACCCATAAAGGTTCCTGCAGTGAGTGTTGCCTATTTCTCTAAGGTACTAAGGGGTGGTGCCAACCTCTCTTTATTGACAGGATGTAGGGTACTTATCACCATCCATTAGTACACAGTTGAATGAGCTGTTTAATCTTTTGAACATGTAATTGGATTTTTGGCCTGATCTGGAGTGTTAACTGTTCCTGGGCAGGGATCTATCTTAAAGATCTCCAGTTACTGGTATGGGCAGATCCAGGTCTTTGCCTTTATTAGTGAGTGGGTGTGCAGGGTCTAGCCTTGAAAGGTTGCCTCTGGCTGTCAGGAAGCCAGCTGTTGGTAGAGAGCAGATAACTGTACTTGGTTTTGAACAATCTTGGCTGCCCCACATACCACTTTCCTTCACAACCTATAGTTTCAGCCTCTCTAGTACTTGCCAAGGGGTCAGCAATCAGTATGTGCTCCAGGTTGAACTCAGAGTGGGCGGGGTTCAGGGGGTATTTAGTGAAATGCACAGGTCTGAAGGGTGCTCTAGGGGACAGTATAGCCCTGGTAATGGATGGGTGGCTTGGCCACTAGAGCAGGTGGGCGCCTCATTGTCTACCTGGCTAGAGTTGAGGTGGAAGATCACTGAAACTAAATAGGGAAAAAAGGCTGGAACCAGAGGTTCATAAATCTTTATGATCAGAAATGACAATATGATCATCCCCATCTTGCCAGGATTTTTATACCTTATAATCTTTCCCCTTCAAATTTTGCGGACTTCAGGTCCGTGGGCGTTTGCCGGTAGGGCGTGGACCTTGGGACATGGGTTCAAGGGCGGCAGATCCTGGTTGGACCAGCTCTGCAAACATAAGTGGCAATGTTTTGTTCTGCCGCTTCTGTTCACTACATCACCTGAGCTGGCTGATTGTGTTGTCAATTCTGGACAGGAGACTGGTGGCAGCTAGTGCTCATTAGCAGGGCCAGTAGTAGGCCTTGTCTTAACCTTCTTTAGGCAAACCACAACCTCTGTGTAGGTCTGGGTTCTCAGTGGCATGAGACTGGCAGCAATCTGGTGACCATTTGGGGAATCTCCCTTCATACGCTGGGGGGTCCCTGTCTATCCTGGATGACTCAAATTGTCTTTGGAGGGTCAGGGTTATATTTTGGGGGTTTCAGTACAAGTATTGATACATCAGTCTTGATACCCGGAAGACTGGTGGGTCTCTACCCATCCTGTTTGGCACAAGGTATCTTTTGCGGGTCAGTGTTTGGCTTGACTGGTAGAGCTTCATCAATCCTGGTTGGCACAAGCCATCTCCAGAGGGTCAGGATTGATTCTGGAGGTTTAAATACAAGTGTTATATGTCATTCTTGACACTGGCAAGCATCTATTCCCTGGATAATAAAAAACCATCCTGGGGCATCTTTTTTTCTGGCTCACCAATCCAGATTGCCTTTGTGATATACCTTGTTCAGTTCTGAAGGGTACCAGCCATCAGCTACTGCCTGGTTTACTTGTGTTCCTTCTAATAGCAACCCATTATATTTGGACCACCAAAAACTGCTACTAACTCTTTATTTTGGATGGATAATCTTTATTTAATATCCATGAGCCTTCTAGGTTTCCATGCAAAAATGAGTTCTGTGTCTGCCTTATTGTCAGGGATCCATCCTGAGGTAGGTTCCTGAGAACTTGGGGGCAGACAGCCCACAGGCCCAGAAGGAGGGGCCCACCACAGGATGGGAGCTAACTTTACAATGTAGGATAGTGATTTTCCCAGGATGGCCCAGGGTTCACTGGTGGGCACCATAGAATCATATATAACCGCTTGAGTTGCTGGGAAAAAAATTTCTATATGTTTTAATTGGCAGAACTTACCTACGTTTTAAGTCTGATTGTGGCTGACAACAAATACAAAGTGCCTATAAATTAGTTCAGTTTGATGGATAATGTTGCCGCTCTAAGGGGTTGTTGGATACTTTGAAGTGTCTCACAGCATCCCTACCTGCGGCAGTTTAAATTAAAGTAGTATTTTTAATGAATAGATGTAAATTAATTCAGTTAGATATTATGGTAAGACGTTGAATTTTTATTTGAAACTTACTGATAACCATTGGAGCTAGAAGACACTTCAATAATTATGATTGGTTGACCCCATCTATTTCTCTGCTGTGAGGATATGATTAGAAGCAACTAAGCAGGGAAATGCTTCACTAAACACAATACGTACTTTTTCACTTCTAAATTCTATAGATTCACTTCAACTCAAAGATAAGCTTCAAAATATGGCAACAGCGCCCATGTTGACAATAATAATGTCAACAGCGCCCATGTTGACAATAATAATGTCAACAGTGGCCATGTTGACACTTTGTGGACATGGCCACTGTCAACTCAAAACTCTAAATCTCCTATGTTTTTTGCTAGTTGCGCTAGCTTGATTCTTTTTTTAAGTGTTTGGAGGTGCAAACCCAGAAAACACGACAAAATTGTGGCCATCTTGACACAATTTAATATTAAGCTTAATAAAAAACTTGATTTAACCAGATTTTTTCTTTATTTTTACTAATAAAAATTAGTTTATTTTTTTATTTGTTTTCACAACGTAAAAATGTCAATGTCAACACTTTTTAAGCTGAACTTATTTTTATAACAAAACTGAAACATCTATAGTAAAAAAATAAGTGCACATTTAAAAATATTTTTTTATTGAATTATTATATTGAAAAAGACAGTGTACATACATTTGATTGTTGAAAGGTTCATGTTATAAATATTTATGTGGCACTTATTCTGGCTTTAATATATTAGGTGAATTGGTGGCTAACAACAATCTAATAATTTAAGCGTGAGTTACCATATAAGTTACTATAGAATTTATTATTAAAAATATTGCCAACGCTTGTAAATGTCGTTTGTGTGCTTGTGATTATCCCCAGGGTAGAGTTAAGCAAATTAGATTGGCGTGATTAAGCCTAGATTAATATGTCACCTCATATAAAGAATGTTGTAAGTGACATTGTTGACACATTACCTTTTTCATATCTGTTAACAACTGCTTAACAACTTCCAATATATGCAATGATAAAATATCATATTACCACTACCCAAATATTATTTTTAATAAAGAAAAAAGAGCTTTGATACTTTTTTACTCTTTTTCATTTGTTTTTTAATTTTTATATGTGAACAAAAACACACAGAAAATGGTTAATATTTGCTAGTCCACATAAATTTAATTAAGAGTACTATGAAAAAACATAGTAAATTTTTAAAAAAATGTCAATAGTGACAATGTTGCCAAAAATAATGTCTACAATTTTTGTAATTGACAGTGAGAATTCAGCTTTTTTTACTAATTGTCACTCATAATGTCAATGCTTTTCAGTTCTCACATATAAAACTTTATGTTTTACATAATAAAAAATTCTCATTTTTTGATATGTTGCATTTTTAACTTTTCTCTTCCATATTTTTAAATTTTTAAAATAAAATCTATATATAAATAACTAATACTTTTACATATTTCTCTTAACTTTTAATTTTTTATTTAAAACTATAATAAATTAAAAACTATACAAGCATTTTTTAACTTTTAAATGCCAATAAGAACCATCTGATTTACTTTTTATATATTATGCTTTTTAAGTTGTTCTGTTTGTTTTTTATATACTTTGCTTTATTTCAAACCATTTTAATTATTATTTTAGGACAAGAACACTTCCAAACAGCCCAAAGGAACCAAGCATCCTTCAAAGCCAACCAAACCCACCAAAAAGAAGCCTGTCTCATCAAAGAAAGCCACTCCAAAACCATCCCCAAAGCCTTCCCCAAAGCCCTCCCCTGAGCCCTCTCCTGAGAAGAGCCCTGCTCACTCCACTGGGGGAAAGGAATCTGATGGCTTCCTTACAGACCACAGTTTTTACAACTTGGCTTCTGACAAGGAGCCAACCAAGAAGCAGCGCCAAGGCAAAAAGACCTCACCAAAGGATAAGTCTCCTGCAATGAAGAGCACCACAATAAGCCCCCTTATGCTTCTCCACCACCACCAAACTCCCCCTTCAAGCTCATCTGGGGATGATTCAAAGCCCTGCCCCAATTACTTCTCTGGCTTCTGTCATGCTCCTGCTGGCCCCTGGGACCCTCTGTTGGCCCACAACATCTGCAACGTTGACATCAAATTTAAGGTTCCCTCTTCCTTGCCCAAATATTTCCCAATCATGAGCGCAAATAGTGGGCTGGCCATGGTGGCCAATGGGTATATTTTATCTTGGAATAATGCCAACTGGGGCTTCAAGAGCCGCCATTACACCTGCGAGGACCGCTCCTGCCCAGTGCGGCTCAACAGTAAGAGCTGGGACTTGGTCCAAACCATCAAGGGCAAGCATACCTGCATCATGCCAAATACCATCATTGCCTGCCTCTTCAAGTGGTATCTTGTCCAGGTGATGCCCACCTCCCAAGATCTTTCTGCCACCCAGCTTGCTGTGCTTGCTTGCAAGTACCTCTCCCCAACCAACCTGAAGAGGGTGCCAACCCACAATCAGTTGGTCAAGTTTGCAAGTGATAGACATCAAGCCTCAAACCCCCTGGCCAAGAGTGCCACTAAAATTGAAGAACTGGTCCTCACAGATGCCCTCAAGAAGACAGAGGATGGGGAGATGTTTCTGCTCCATGACAAGGGACAGGAAGTGGAGGATATGATTATAGCCTACGCCACAACTCAAAACCTGGAGCAGCTGAACACTGCTACCACCTGGCTGTGTGACAGCACATTTGCTACTTGCCCCTCCCTATTCAAGCAGCTTTGGGTCCTGCATGGGCAGTTCAATGACCAGGTTATCCCCCTTGTCTTCTTTCTCTTTCCTGGTGCCAAGACTGAAATCTTGTTGCAGATCCTGAATGAATTAGACGTAAAGCTGTCCATCTAGGGATTAAGCAATAGAACAATTGCGCGGTTGCCCTATTGCATCCTGATTCTACTAGTGATAAAGACGTTTAAAACGTCCCTAAAACAGGTGTTCAATTTGCCTTTCAAATGCGCACAAGGCACAGGCTTCACTTCTGGGATTATAAATAGAACAACAAAGTTATTTATATCTACCTCCTTAAGGAAAACCACAAAGAAGCAGTTGTTCTCTTGTGCGGGACTTTTAGCTATGCCAATCCACTCTCCTTCATTTGGGAAGTCCTTCTGTCTGTGCCTCCCTGCCTCTAGTGGCAATTTCCCCGCCTCACACTATATAAGTGCAATACTATCTAAATAAATACCAGTTTTGTCTATATACCTTATTATTCTTCTGTACTTTAAAAGGCTGTCACTATACCATCAACAGGTATAGTAATAAGAATTAGGTCTCTGACTAACTGTTTGTAGAAACTAGCAACCCTTTGCTACAACTTTTACAGCATTGGCGCTCATGTCTTACAACACCACCAGCCCCCACCCCTGCGGTTCCTTTCAACAAGGAGGGAGAATTGCCCCTGATTCAGCTTCCTGCCACTGCTTCTCCTTACCACCAGGCACCGGCCTTTACTGCTGCTAATGCCCATGCTGGGAAAAGAGCAGGCAATCCCTATGGCCTGCCCAACCTAAGCCAATTCATGCCAGAACATCAACACCCCCAGGCATTTTTTTGGTCAACCACTGCTCCTATAAGCCCCTGCCCCCTTAGAGATGGACACCAACTCTTCACCTTCTGAGGACGCCATCCGTAATGCCATACATGCCATAGATGCTGGTGCTGCTGGCAATGGTTCTTGCTCTGAACACCTGGCCATTCAGCAGCCTTCTGCTGAATTCTCCTTGGATTGCTTTCAGAATCTCTCTCAGGTCAACCCTGATCAGCTCCGCTGTGACCTCTGTACTGTCAAACATATCAAGGACTACCTACAACAATTAACCCATCCTTCTGTATGTCACAACCAAATGCACCTGGGCTGCATCCAAAGCCTAGTGCATGACCAGGGAATACTAGTATCTAACCAACAGATGTTCCTCCAGATCCTTTACTCTGAGCTTGACAATACTTTCACCACTGTCAATCAGTATCTTGCCAAATTCACCAACGCCCAGAACACCATGCTCCACTGGGTCAATGTCATTGAAGCAGGTATAGCTAAGCTAGTCCCAGTGCATGTGGTACAGACCCTCACCCATCAGGGTGTAGAAACCAATTGGATTAGTGTGGTTACTACTCACGTGCTGGAGACTGGCCCCATGGTTTTAAGCCTGACTCATGAGGTGGAAGTCTTAGCCTGCCGCCTTCCCACCATCTCCTTGTTCACCCCCACTTCTGCCGCCATCAACAACTCCTCTTCCAGAGCCCTTCTTGGTTGAGACATCCTTGAGCTCTTTGATCACTATAAGAAGATACAGACAGAATTGGTCTAGCAGAGTGCCAATCTTGCCTTCCTGTTTGATGGCTACCACACTGTGTAAGAACTTCAGGATTGTCTCAAATTTTTGCCAATTGCATGACAGAGCCAACAGCCAGACCCAAGTCAGGAAGGACAAGGAAGTAATAGCCTTGCTCCAAGCTGAGCTTGCCACCCACGAAAAGTGCATCACCTCTCTGGAAGATGACTTAGATATCACCTGTCAGGAGAAAAAGTCTACCAAGATGAGCTGGACAAGCAATGACTTCTCCTGGACGCCTTCCAAAGCCAATTGGATAAGATGGACAGTAAGATAATGACTGTCAACTTACAGGCTATGTCCATCAACTCCAAGAGTCACCACAGTCCACTGAGGTCCTCTAGTCCTGAGTTCTATCATAGCTACAAAAGCAATGAGGACCACACTTGGTTGGCTCCTAACACTGTAAGAGTATTAGAGCCAGTACTGGAGTCTGAGGATGACGTCCTGGCCACCCCTGAAGCTTCTGGAGCTGCTCAAGACAGAGAAGGTGAACGTGAAGCCCAGCAAGAGGAAAATTGCCGCTGCGCCTCTGAGGCTAGGTTTGCTGCCTCCACTCTCAGTTGTTCCCGTCTCACCCGCTCTCCAGTGAGGATCACACCTGCTCCCCTCCAACATGGCTCCAATAACTTTAAGCCCATCAATCTACCCAAGTTTGACCGCAAGAGCAATGTGGCCATGTTCTTACGTCTGTACCAAAACTCCATGTATGGCGCAGACAATGCCATGAGGGACTCCACAATCATCAACTGTCTGGATGCTGAGACTCAAACCATTATCTTGCCACATCTCCCTGAGAATGGCTGGACTTTTGCCAAAGTCTCCAGAGCCTTGACAGAAGAATTTGGTAGCCAAGAAGCACTCCTTGGTCGCAAGATGGACTTTGCAGACACCAAGTTAAAGGTAGGGGAAACCCTAGAAGACTTCACTTCTAGGTTCTATCTTGAAGCTCAAACTCTGTTGTCCATGAGTGTGGTGCAGTTTATCGATGTGCAGTCAGCACTCCTTAATGCTGTACATGTCAACCAGGAACTATCTCTGGGTCTTAAGTCAGGCATTTACAATGCTCATACTGTACCAGAAATAATCCGCCTCCTACGCACCTACAAGGAGGAGTTTGAAGTCCCTCTTCCTGAAGGCTGCCCTTGCCAGCAATCTGAGCAAAGACCCTGCGTGGCTGTTGAGATGCCCAAGCCTTCTGACAAGGTTGGGCCTGCTCCAGTCAATAATGGCCCCCGTACTTGCCTCAAATGTGGTATGGCTGGCCACTTCTCTTGGGGATGTAGGAATCCACGCCAAAAGATCCATCATGTAGGCATGGAGGACACTGAGGAGGACTATGCCAAGGACGCTGATATTGAGGAGGACAATGAGGACCAGTAAAAAACTACTAAGCAGCCAGGACAAGGAGAAATCCTTGGCTGCCTTTGTAATTTTGACACCCTCATCTCCCCCCATACCACTGTCCCCTGACAAACCAGATCAGAGACCTGCTGCCTTGCCATCCTCTGGGACCAACCCTAAGGATGAACCCTCTCTGATTGACTTCAACTCCCAACCAATACATGAGGATGCGGAGTCTGAAGGAGTTCAAGAGGACCTCCTCCATTGAGTCCTCACTGTTAACATGCAACTCATTGGACTACACTTTGCCCTGAGGTGGTTATCCCCCAAATAGCTTGGAGAACAGTGTCCTTACTCTATGCTGAACAACTGGCTCAACCAGGCGTTGAAGTCACTCATAAGGAGGACAGTGCTGAATAACTGGCCAAGCTGCTCTGCACAGTAAATGTCTCAGCACTGCTAGAATCCCTCAAGGAAGTAAGCCCAGCTATGAGAACTGCCATGGCTACCTTACTGGAGAAGTTTAAAGGACTAAGCGTACACCAAGTCTCAAAGATTGTGGAGATCAGAGAGAACTGCCAGGATTGCACCTATATCAACCTGATAGTGAACAAGACTCATGTTCAAGCCATACTGGATACTGGTGCCCCTGGGAACATTATATCCTCACGGCTGGTTAAGAAGCTTAAGCTGGAACCAGACTTGGCCTACCATGAAGAGTTTGGTACTGCTGGCCCACTGACCACTAGAGCAAAAGGAGCCTACTCTTCTCTCCCTCTTTGCTTTGGGAAGCTAATGGTCACTACTCCTGCTATAGTTCTGGAAAACAACAGCTATGAAATTCTTATTGGGACTAACTTCATGGTTCAGTATGGCACTGTGACTAACCATGGAGACCATACATTTGGAATATTGGGCCATTCCATACCCATGTTCTATCATGGTTATTGCCCGTCTGACTTGCCCTTACGACGTCTGCACTACATCAATCTGGAGTACGCCAACAAAGAGCTTTCAGTTGCTTATATGCTGTGTAGTAAGAAGGTCAAGGTGCTACCTCTCTCAACTGGGGAAGCCAAGGGTATCCCATTCTACGCCTCCTGTAATGTGACTATCCCACCTGGCTCTCAGGTGATCCACAATACAGGCCTCTTTCTGGCTCTACTGGCTGGCACTCATGGAGAAATCTTTGGCATCCTTAATGCCTCCAGACTAGAACCATGGGTTGCACCAGGCATCCTCATGCCAAGTGAGAAGAAGGTACTCATACTCTTGGCCAACATGAGTTATGAAGCTATGGTTGTCTCCAAACACCAACTTCTGGCTTATATATAACTTGAAGAGCATGGCAACCTGCAGGAGACCGCCCCCTGTGTGGGCTTCTCTGAGTTGGGTCTACCCTGTGAGCAACCACTGGTGCTATTGTCATAAGCCGCAACTCTCTATCTAGCCTCTCCAAAGAACAGAAGGATCAAGCTATGGATCTCTTTGCCCAGTATAAGGATGTGTTTGCCAAGGATGATTATGACCTAGGCAAGGCTGCAGATGTTGCTCATAGCATTGACACTCAAGGCAGTCCACCTATCTGCTCCAGAACTATACAGCACAATCAAGCCAATTATGCTGTGGCTAACAAGGAACTTCAGAAGCTATTGGGATCTGGCTTACTGGTCCCCAGTAAAAGCCCTTGGGCTTCCCCTCTCCTGATTGTCAAAAAGAAGGATGGCAGCAACTGTGTAGTGATTGACTACCATTGACTGAATGCTGTTACCAAGAAGGATTCATATCACCTCCCTCATATTAACAATACCTTGGACCAACTGGGTGGCGCCAAGTTTTTCAGTGCCATAGATCTTATCAGTGGGTACTGGAAGATTGATATACCCCCCACTGATCAGGAAAAAATGTGCAATCATCACTGGCCAAGAGCTATTCCAACCCACAAGAATGCCTCAAGGTCTTTCCAATGCCCCAGCTACCTTCCAGCAGGCCATGGATGCAGTGATGGGCAACCTCAAACTCACCAGAGTCTTGGTCTACCTGGATGACATTAATGTGTTCTCCCAAACCTTTAATGATCACATACAACACTTGGAGAAAGTCTTCCAGAGGTTACTTGTAGCTAATCTCAAGCTCAAGCCACGCAAGTGCAACACTTCAAGGAGCATCTTGAGTTCTTGGGGTTTATTATTAGCCAAGATGGACTCCTCCCTGTACCTCTGAAAGTGGAAGCTATTGAGAAAATTCAGAGCCCAGCCAATAAGAGGGATATGTAGGTCTTCCTGGGGATGATTGGGTACTACTGCCCCTTCATCCCCAACTTTGCATCCCTAGGTGACCCCCTTTTTCAGCTTCTCCAATCTGATAAGGAATTCTTCTGGAGCCCAGCGTGCCAATCTGCCTTCAATGCTCTCAAAGGAACACTGACTGCAGCCCCTGTGCTGGCCTACCTTGACTTTGCCAAGCCATTTGTGGTCATACATATGCTAGTCTGACGGCAATTGGGGGTGTTCTCTCCCAACTGGACTCCAACAGACTTGAACACCCTGTTAGATACTGCTCATGTACGCTTAATGTTCACAAGAGGAACTACACTGTCACCAAACAAGAGTGTCTGGCTGTGATATACTCCTATCAACAATTCAGATTCTATCTTCATGGGGTACATTTCACGGTTGTAACAGACCATGCCTCCTTGCAATGGCTGAAGACTCTCAAGGACCCCAAAGGACGTCTGGTGCGTTGGGCCATTAAACTTCAGGCTTATGACTACGAGATAATTCATTGAGCCAGGAAAGCCCACCAGAATGCTGACTGTCTCTCCTGCCTTCCCACTGTTGCCTTAGTATCCCCCATGGCTGACATTCTCTATGACAAGCTTATGGAGGATCCTTCTTTGTTGGGGGAGGAGTCGGTAGAGATACAGAGAACTCTCAAGAAGCAAACTGTTGATACCAAGGTCTCTAAGGGACAACTCCTGAAGCTTTGTGGAGACTCTTGGCTACCAGACATACACTCATCCCTACGCATGGACTCAGTGGAGGCTGCTCACAAGACTACTGGCCATGGTGGCATACAGAAGACATTAGCTCTGTTATAGCAGCACTGCTTCTGGGAAGGAATGCACACTGACGTAGTAGATACGCTAGCCAACTGTCATGACTGCAACATTGAGAGGCCTAAGGTTGCCAAGTTTCAACACAAACTTTTACGCCCTGGGTTTGCCTTCCACACTGTAGCCATTGACGTAGTGGCCCCCTGCCAGCTACCAAAAGTTGCAACAAGTTCATCATTGTGGCGGTTGACCATCTGACTAAATGGGTAGAGGCCAAGGCAATTCCCAATCAATCTGCACTGGTGACAGCCATGTTCATCCTGGAGAATATCATATACAAACATGATTGCCCCCAGATTCTGCTGACAGACAATGGTACCAACTTCACCAGTTATATCATCCCCCACCTCAACCAACTGATGGGAATTTGTGGGACACTATCCACTCCTTATCACCCGCAGACAAATGGCATGGTAGAGCGCACTAATGGAAGCCTGGTCCAGATACTCCGGAAGCTCAGTCACCAACATGAGACTGAATGGGATACCTTCCTGCCTGCAGCCACCTTTGCATACAACATTGGGTACCATTGTGCCACTGGCAAGCCGCCCTTCAAACTGCTCTACTGCCAACAACCAGGACTTCCCCCTTTACTATATTACTTGGTAAAGCCCAGCCTGTCTGTGTCCCCAGAGGCGTACCTCAACAAGCTGGTTCAAACTCTTATTTGCTTGAAATCAGAGGCCTACACCTCAAACTTAAACCATAAGTTGTAGGACCTAGAATGAGCTGCATCCAAACACCACGCCTTATCCACTTACCTGGTAGGAGACTCAGTCTACTTCTTCAGGAATAGAGGGTACAGCCGCAAATCCAAACTTGCCTCCCTTTGGCAAGGTCCAGTTCAAGTTATCCAGAAGACTGGCCCCCAACTCCTACACCCTTAAGGAGCCCCATTCTGGGCAATTGATCACTAGAGTACACACTCAGTATATGTGTGCTGCTTCTAGTGACCAAGAGTAAGCCCCAATGAGGACAATAACCCAAAAACCAAAAACCTAATTAAAAAATTCCATGGGTTGTTGTCCTGTTTGCAATAGTGTTGCACCAAAGTATGAGGAATAAGAATAAAAGAACAAGGTGTTTATTGGAGACTGACAAGACTCTTCCAGTACCGCACCAACTGTTCTACCACCTGAATGACAGCCAAGAAACACAACTGGTTGCCTACAGATCCACAAAGCCAATGACCAAGGATTGGGCAAAAAAAACCCACCAAGTGAGACACACAATTGACCCCAATTTCCACAGGGAAGGTGACCCCCAAGAAGATACAGTCCCACAGAAGACTCTCATGAAGGGCATACTCTACTGGGACCTGACCACCCACCCCATAGAATACGGACAAGGTCCACTCAAGGAAGACCCCCATATTCTCCTCCTGCTTGGTATCACAGCAGTTGGTTCCTCAAAGAACAAGGTTGCCAGCCATCACCATTGGCACCAGATAGGCAGTCCCCTCCACTGTGTATGACTTCAACACTTCCTGGAAGGCTTACCAAAGACGTTACTCAAAGTTGTCAGAGGTTTTCCAACTGACTGGTTGAGCCTCGGTAACCCCAGGTGTTGCCCAAGCGCAAAGGACTGACTTCACTATGTTAGATACTGTCCCCTGTTGCAAGACTGAAAGACCTTGCTTCTCAAATTGGAATTCCTTAGCTGAGCCTCCAAGTATTCTTCTGCCGCTCACATGGAGAACTGCCAATGGATACTGTTACCCTTTTGCAACCCAGTTCCTGTCATCTCCCTGGGCTTGCTCAAAGCTAGAAACAGTGCAGTAAACAATGGGCATGTCCCCCCTAAGGCCAGCTGAGGCACCAGTAGCTGATCTAAGTGAACACCAAGTCCAGATAGCTGCTGTCCACATCATGCAGGACTACTTGCTTCTCTGCTGCCTTCACCATCTCCACTGGCCTGGTATGCTTGCGCCTCTTTGGAATTACCACTTGCACCTTCTTCAAGACTCTTATTGTGACTCTTCTAGAGGGACTGCTCACCATAATTGCCATTGTGAGACGCCAGCCATTTTTAAACTTGTTGTCTAATCCAGTGGAGGGAAATGTTGCAGATCCTGAATGCATTAGACGTAAAGTTGTCTATCTAGGGATTAAGCAATGGAAAAATTGCGCAGTTGCGCTATTGCATCCTGATTCTACTAGTGATAGAGACGTTTAAAACGCCCCTAAAACGGGTGTTTTATTTGCCTTTCAAATGCGCACAAGGCACAGGCTTCACTTCCAGGATTATAAATAGAACAAAAAAGTTATTTATATCTACCTCCTTAAGGAAAGCTTCAAGGAAGCAGTTGTTCTCTTGCACGGGACTTTTAGCTATGCCAATCCACTCTCCTCCATTTGAGAAGTCCTTCTGTCTGTGCCTCCCTGCCTCTAGTGGCAATTTCCCCGCCTCACACTATATAAGTGCAATACTATCTAAATAAATACCAGTTTTGTCTATATACCTTATTATTCTACTGTTCTTTCACAGGCTGCCACTATACCATCAACAAGTATAGTAATAAGAATTAGGTCTCTGACTAACTGTTTGTAGAAACTAGCAACCCTTTGCTGCAACTTTTACAACAAGTCTACACCAGAGCCTTCAAGATTGTCAAGGATGCTTTGAGCTCACTTCCCACCAACCAGCTCCCCCCTCCCACCCATGCCACAAGAGCCATTTCCTCCTCCGCTGAGAAGGATGAGTTGACCCTAGCTGCTGAGCAGCTAGCTCATGCGCACTTACTTGGGCCAAAGGTTATTATAATGGACTTTGAGCAAGCTCAGTTCAGAGCCTTCAAGACCACCTTCAATGGAGAAGTCCAGGGCTGCTTCTTCCATTTTAGGCAGGCCCTCATCAAGAATCTCAAGAGTGAGAAGGATCTTTTTGAGAAGTATCTTAACAATGGTAAGGGGAAGTGCTGCTTTGCCTTGACTTAGTTTGCTGCCTTGGCTTTTGTGCGCCTGGAGCATACTGGGATTGGCTTTGAGGCCCTCCTGGAGGACACTTACATCAAGAAGCACTTCATCATCTTCAAAGGTACCTTGGATTACTTTGAGCACAAATGGGTGGGCAAGAAGGTGACTGCCCAGAGAGGTAAGAGCAGGGCCACTGCCCCTTGGAATTGCCAGGGCGCCTGCCTCAATGGGGAGATGAAGACCACCTCTAGCCTTGAGGTTTGGTACAAGCACCTGAAGGTGAAGTTTGGGTCCAACCCCAAATATAACAAGTTCTTCCAGAAGCTGCAGGAGGAGCAGGCCCGGACTTTCTCCAAGTTTTGCGGCCTGGCCAACCAGGTGGCCCCCAGGAAGCAAAAGTCCAAGGAGAAGGACTACCAGGGGGATGTTCAGAAGGTGGTAAAGAAAAAGTACAAGGTGGCAGAGATTAAGAAGTACCTTGAGGATGTTGCCACTGCTCTTGCTGGTGGCTTTAATTAGCTTAATAAACCTTAATTTGCCTGTATATTTTTTACTTTTAAACTTTTAAACTTTTAATTTTATAATTTATTTATAGTGTACTCATCTTTTTATGTATAAATGATAAGTTTCAGATACAGTTTCAATGTGGATTTTGTAAGAAATACCTTATATTTTGTTAATTTATCTTTAAGGTATGAGATATTTTCAGTTATGCTTATATAAAGTATAATAAATAAAAATTAGAAATTTCTTATATTTTTTAGTTATTATGATATATTAAATTTCTTTCTTTTTGTCTCATTGGGATTTTTAATTTTTATTGGAAAAAATAATTTTATAATAAAGAGTGTAATTTACATAGTAAATTGAAAAATACTTGCTTATATCCCCTTATTCTTATTACTTATAGTAATTTTTATTGCAGTTTTGAACACTCTGTAGTCATTTTAGTATAATAATGTATTTTAAAATATTTTTTATATTAAGAATGTCCAGGGTAAAGTGTTTTGTTAATTAAAAAAGTATCAACATCCAGGAAACAACATTAAGTAAACCCGGGTCATCACTTTACTATAGTGTTGACATTAAAAGTGTCAACATGGCCACTGTCAACATTTTTAATGTCAACATGGGCGCTGTTGCCCAAAATATACACATAATAAAAACCTTTTAAGCATAGTGGATCAATGATTTTAAAGGTAAGCTTAATTTTAAAAAGTTTTGAAGCTAACCATATCTTTAGAAAGGTAACTAAAATTTTTTTAAAAGAACCAATTCATTTCAAAATAAATCCAAGGCTTAATTTCAGGTAACCTTTTTGAATAATTTACTAATCTTCTTCAAATCCTTTTAGACAGACTTGGTACACAGCAGATCAAGGTTAGGTAAGCTTTTTTCTTCAAATTTACTAACCTAGATTAAGAAACCCCAGATTTTTGCCCTGAAGTTAAACATGGGAATGATAAGCAATGTTTTGAATCACTAATATTTTTAGCAAAGGTGCATTTCAGTTAACTATTTTCAAAAAAATCACTCATCTTTAATCCTTTTAGATAGACTTAGTCTGCAGCAGATCTTGGGGCAGTAAGTTTTTTCACTATATTACCAGCCTAGATTTAAAAGGCCAAACTTTTACCCTGAAGCCAATCTTGGGCTGGGTAAGTTTTCTCTATTCACTAACCTTTTCATAAAAACCTTTTTACCAGCATAAGATTTTGGATTAGATAAGACTTTTAACTGCCAGATTACTAACCTAAATTTAAAAAAGCCTTGATAATTGTTACAAGCAGATTCTAGGCTGGGTAAGATTTTATTGAGAGTTAGAAATATTTATTAACAATATTTGTTGACTGATTTTAAGTTTTTTTTTCATAAATAACACTATTATTATATGTTGAGAATTAACCAAGTAATAAAAATATGACATATTATAAAAAATGCTTTAAAGTTTATATCTTTATCTTTTTTGGTGTTTTTTAATTTGTCTAGAGCTTTAAAATCTCTACTTTTTAAGCTACTTTAAAAGGTTTACTGCCAGAACAACATAGATCAAAGAACTTTTTAAATGGTTTTTTTTAGTTTTTTATATGATGTTAAGTTAAAAGAAAGGTTTGAATTAATTTTAATCCACCAAGCTTGCTTATATTAAACTTGAATCTGTAGAAGCTCTAAACACAAGGCAATGGTTAAATAAAGAGATATAAATTTAGAAGCTTTAACATATCTCTTAAATGGCAAAAGATAATAAAAATAACCATTATAAAATAACCATGAAAACAGGCTGATGGCTTATTTAAAAAGCATTCACCCATACTTCTCTATAAAAGTTGCAAAAACACTTTTGTATCATTTTATTATGGAAAACTATGAATTTGTGTGCCACTGAACCATCATTTAACAAATAAAGTAATGAAATTAAAAAACTTAATCTACCAAAAACAAATTATGCTAGGAAAAAAGAAAAAGATAAATGGAAAGCTTTACAAAAATGTGGCTGAGTTAGCACAGCTATTTTCTTTTGGTAGCCTGCAGACCACTGAACTTTATATACTCACCACTTTCTAATAATATTTCATTGACAAAATCTAAATAATTGCTATCAAGAAACCATAAGGGTGCCCACATCTTTATACAGCTTTTTACCAGGTATGAGACCAGGAACACATATTAACAGGCTGCCATCACCCATGGGGATTCATCAAAAAGATTTATGATAAAGATTATCAAAATCCTAAAAATTTAAAGTCCAAAAGATATAACTTCACACTTATTTTTAATCACAGTTTTTACTAGCTATAGACTAGAATCATGTACCAGCAAGCTGCAGTAAAAGAGCAAAGCTGAGCGTAGCACAGCTTCACTCTTTTGGCAGCCAGCCTGACACACATTTATTTTTACCAGCTATAACTGGAAACACATATCAGCATCCAGCTATCATTAAACGCCTTTTAACAGCTACAGACTAGAAATGTGTATCAGTGGGCTGCCGTAAAAGAGTGAAGCTGAGAGTAGTACAGCTTTGCTCTTTTGGAAGCCAGTCTGACACACCTTTCCTTTTACTAACTAGAGTATAAGATAAAATTTTTAGAAGGCATCTTATTTTTTAAAAAAAACAAAAAAAAGATTTCAGCTAGGATACCTCAACGCGTACCCTGCGGGATGCTGTAAAAGGGCAAAGCAGGCGTAGCTCAGCTTTGTTCTTTTGGCATCCTGCCTGACACACCATGCTTGTCAATAAGGCCAATAAGAGAGATTTACATAACTCCAAATATCTGGAGGAGGTGGACTCACTAGTGGCAACAGATTATTTTGCACGGTTGGGCTGTGGGGTCAAGGGTGGGGTCATTAGTACCAGATATGCGGGCTGGTAGTTGTATTTGTTGCAGAATAGCAAAGGCAGCATGGTGATCCAAGTTCCTTTACAGCCAATAAGCTCTGTTTCTTTGGTATGGGCTTCTGGGTTATAAATCAATATCTCCTCTAAGGTAAATCCCAAGTAATCTGGGTTTAGAGGATCCCTGTAAAATGTATCAGGATGTATGGTGCATCTGGGGACGGTATAACTCAGGTGGTTGGTCCGTGTTTTCTTGGGCTTGGTGGGAAGCAGGAATGGACCTGGGAAGATCAAACTGAAAATGGTAAAGTGCTAAAATAAAGTAGGGTAAGACCTACGTGAACCAAAGGTTCATAACACTTTATTGTAAGAATGGCAATGGGCAACTTCCTGGCAGCCCCAGTGTATAGGTATGCACATCTGCCATCAGGAAAATTTTTCAATATCCTTCTGTCTGGGTGTTATAATTTACCAGGGGTTGGAAAAACTTGGTGGCATTCAATTTGGACAATCTTATTTGGCTGGGGTAGGGCAGGGAATCTCTGTTTCCTTCTTAGAGCCATGAGATTTGGGATCAATTGGCAGCCCTTGATCTTGGGGAAGCTTCACAATTCTCCATTTGCAGTGGCCCAAGTTATTGCAGGGATATTGCCTGGGTCAGCACTCTTGTTGGCTGGGCTAAGAGGATCCTTCAGAGGGTAGGTCTGGATGTAGAAAGGTTTACACTGATAGGTTTTGGAGGTTTCTCCAAAGTTGAATACATTTCTGATTTGAGCCCAAAAAATGCAGGCGGCTGGGCTGGTGGCCCGCAGGGTCCCAGGGTTCAAATCCTGTAGTTGGGGTTTTTCCATGCATATTGATGATAGGAATTTTTCACTTGGGACACTTATGTACTCAAACTATATTGTGAATAGCATATTCCAAGGCCTTTGTCTCCAGTCCTCAGATTCCAGAACTGTTCAGGTATCTTTGAAAATAGCCTAGCTATGTGCCCTTTAGTTTTCTGGAGTTTTGGAGTGTGAGAGGGGACCAGTTGAGCCAGTTTGTTTTCCTAGTAATATTGGGCAATCAGCTGTTCTCACCTTAGCCTGTACAGATCCTTTGACTTACACAGCCACACCCAGGAAGCTGTGAAGTTCACTCGGGTTTCTGGGGGAGTGGTATAGCAGTTATAGATATCAATTCCCCAAGACCAGGTTTCAATTCATTCCTGCTGATGATGTGACCCAAGGAGGGTAAACTTTTGGAAAGGTGCTCCCTCTGAGATATTCCAACCACCAGTTGGTTGCTGTTGCAGGCCAATAATTTATCAACGCTCAGCCAGTGGTTTTTGGTAAGGCTAAAGTTGACTGTAGCATCTAGGTACACAGTGGTGTGCTCCTGTGGTGATCCAAATGTGTGTTGTTTTGTAGGCAAGGGTTGATTTGGCTACAAATAAAGACAATATGTTGAAGAGTGACAATGTGTGGTTAGCTGGTGACGCTGTAAGCTAGTAGGTAATATAGGGCTAATAGGGGTAAGTAGGGTGAGCCTAGTAGGTAACATGGGACTACTAGGGTAAGTAAGCCCTGGCTGGTAGGTAACATAGGACTACCAGCGGCAGATGTTGTCTCCACCCAGCAGAAGGAATTGGCTGCTTTAGGCTATAGTGCTTCATCTTGCAGGGAACTGTGGCTGCGGAAGGGTGAAGACTGAAATAGCAAGTAGGGAACTTTGTCTGTCTGGGGGGAGTAGGTTTTGGACCCCTGGCAAGTAACGCGGGCTGCCAGGGAGGGGAAGAGCTTTGAGGGCTCTATGTACCCTAATACGCTTACAGGAGGTCTGTGAGCAAGCATCCTACCTAACAGACTGGTAGGGTGTCCTTGTCTATGCCCCTATAGGAGCTTTGGGGGGAAACCAAAGTGAGCATTGGAGGGCATAGATTTGCTCAGAGGTGTCACCAAGGTGGTTTGCTTGGGGAAGCAAGCTACAAAAATTGATGTGATCAGGTTTCTGGGAAGTAGAGCTGATTACTCTGTGACTAAAAGCCCAGAATTAATCATCTGGGTGAGTAAAGACAACACATAGACATTGATCTATGGTTGAATGGCCTAAGTGGATTGCATCTTTCAAGGGCCCAGTCAAACACCAGTTCAATGTAGACTCATGCCTGGGTCTACAAGTTCTGGTAATGGGGACTAAGATAAAGAACCAAGGTGGTTCACGTATTAACAGAGAAGACTAGCAAGAGAGACTATTTGATCACAATGAAGGCTAGCTGACAGACTGTTAATTCATATTAAATTGTGAAACCAATATGGTTTAATGTGTAGAAGGAACTAAGGAGGTTCCTAGTAAGGATTTGTTGAGGGACTGGTTGAGGATAAGCTGAAGGACAAGAAGATTATGATGCAGGACTAGCTGATCATAATGCAGGATGGCCAAAGGACCAGAAGTTTGTGTTGAAGGACTGAAGAGCTGAGAGGATGTGAGTGCAGGGCCAGGAGATAACCTGAAGGAACTAGCCAGACTGGATATAGAGGCCGGAAGAACTGTTTTAGTGTCTTTTGAGAGAAAAATAGATAAAAAGAAGCAGTTAAATAATAATATTGCCTGATTATGATTAAAAAAGGATTTAATATCATATAATGGAAAAGAAAGAGGAGGGAAAATAATTTATAGTTTGTTAGAACTGCAAATTTATTTAAAAAGAAGAATTGAGGAAAGAGGGAGCTAGAAAGAGGCCGGAAATAGAACAGAGAAACTGTGAGGGCAAAAGAGCAGATTTTGCCCTGAACAACTAGGAGAGGCAAAAAAACGAGCATCAAGAGGGTTCAAAGTTGCAAAACATTGAGAAAAACATGGAGAAATATGGAGAAACATTGTAAAATTGAGGGGTCAAAATTTGCTTAAGTAAAACATATGTGGAAGCGCTTGAGATTTGCCAGGGAAACATGACAGGAATCACAGAAAACCTGTTTGAAACACGGAGCAGTTGTTTACCCAGAGCAAGACAGCCTCAGGTTTGAATCAGTGTCAAGAACAAGTCATCTGGGGAAACCTTTTTGGCAAAACTGTTGAATCAAGGCGTGTGATTGGCTGCAAGCCGGAGTCTATTTGATCAGTGTTTTAAGGGCTTCAACTTAAGAGTTAAAGCCTAAGAAAATAAGGAGCAGAAGCAGAAAATTCAGGGCTTTCATTGGCTGAAGTGATTTTTAAAGTTGATATATTATAGAAGGAGAAAAACTGGATAGTTTAAGCTTTGAAAAACCAGAGTTCTAATTGAGGTCTTTGGTCTGAAACAAGGGACTATAAAAGGGAGAGCTATCTGAGACTCTTCAGGGACTGGATCAAGTGGATAGCAAAGGCCACAAGAGCTACATAAGGAGCCAAAGACCAAGAGTAGGAAGCCAGAGCTAGAAAAGACCTCAGGAGCCCAAGATCAGAACACAGAAGCCCAAGACCAAGGTGCAGGAGCCAAAGACCAAGTACAAGGAGTCCAAGAGATTGTCAAAGGACTCCAAGTACTGGAAAAACCCTCATTATTCCCTATCCCAAGGCCATATATCAGAAGGTTTCTAAGGGGATCTTCCTTCTGACCGTAAATAAAATGCCTATTACAACCCCTGTCCAAATTTCCTGCAATAAAAGAATATAAGTTCTATGAGTCAATTACCCCACATTTTCTATCCTAGCCCAGGGGATGAGGAATCCTATCTCCTAGGGTGCAGAAAGTTTGCCTCTGTTAAGTCTGCCCAAGAGGAGTGGGAAAAGGTGACCATGAATCTTGAAATAACAGATAGGGGAAGGGAGTATATTGGGGGAGAGTTTGCTAAACTATTACAGGATTGGTATTGGCCTACAGAAGGGATGTCGCCTGCTGAAATACAAGTGTATGGTGGAGACACTTGCCTGGTGATTGAGAAGGTACAGGAAGAGTTTGCTCTTATGAAGGCCAAGTATAAGCTCCTAACCAATCATTCACCACTGTTGGAGAATGACAGCTCCTTCAAGCCAGTCCCTGGCTATGACCCAGGACATACTTTGGGGACTGGTGACCAGGAACCCCACAGCTCCTTTATCTAAGATTCAAAAGCTTTTTCCATAGAGGTAAAAGGAACTTCTTGGGGCATGGATCATGGCAAAGCTTAAAGCTGCCCCCAAGGAGATCAAAATCAGTCCAGATGCTGGTCTAGGGATACCTACAGGTGCAACAAGGATCAGCTGTATTCAGTGGTCAAGCCAATCCTTGCAAAGTTAATCAAACCTCCCAGGGCATTAAGCATAGGCCATCAATCAGGAGAGGGGATGCTTGCTTGTAATGGTGACCTTTTCAAGAGCTCTGTAATCAGTGGCAAGCCAGGCAAGCCATCTTTCATGGCCACAAAAAAGACGCTGCTAAAAGGGGGATTTAGAGGGTCTTTCTAGACCCTTTTCTAAGGCTTTGCCAAGGTACTCTTTTAGGGTGATGTCTTCTTGCAGTATTTTAAAAATTATGAGCTTACTTTAGGTCTACTTTCTTTGAGATCAACTTCATCCTGGATACCTCTGTCAGGAAGAGAATCTGATATTTACTCTTTGTGAGATAGCAGGGGACTATTGGGCACATTGTTGGCATTGGGGTCCTGTATTTGCCTGGCTTCTTCATTTTTAAAGTGCATGACCTTGTATGTATAATCATATCAATAAAATCTGCTAGTGTGATTCTTCTTCCTATGCCTCTGTTCTCTTACAACTAAATGGTCCCTAATGAACATGCCAAGGTGTTTAGGTAGATGTTGTGGTGAACTTCACCTGGTTGTATAGCAGGAGTGTAGCTTTCCCAGTCAATTTGAGGTCTTGCCTTCTTCATCCAGTTTAGTCTAAGTACCACATAACACTTGGTTATTGGAATAATGGGTCCAATAAGGTGGACTAACATACCTATCTGGGGTGGGAAGTGTCATGATAGTTTCCATAATTCCAGGTATCATCTATCTTAACCAGAAAGCCAAGAAATAGGGAGAAAAGTTAACCAAGTTGATGGCTCTAAATCAAACTGTTGAGTAGAAAAGAACTACTGCTGCTCCAGTTTTTCAGCATAATCTGATTAACCAGGGTAGATTAACACTGATAATAAGACATGATCTAAGGGTCACCCAATACAGCCTTGTTTATCCAAACGGTCATCAAAAATTAATCACACAAGGGTTTTTGCATGCTGGGCAAGGTACTCTTGGAATGAGATGGAATAAGAGCCATGGATCTGGGTGGTGTTGCTTAGCCAATAACTTTGATACATATCAGAAATCTTCACTGTTCAACTCTTAAGGGGTGAGTCCTCCCAAAAAATTGTGCTCAATAAGCTTAAATTATCTTCTGGCCTAACTCTATTTTGAAATGCATCCAGTAGTTGGTCTACTCCACTACATTCCATATAGCTTGATCCTAAGCCGTATTATTACTGAAAGATGGGGCCCTGCTTTGGGCTCTACCTCATCTACGCCACCTAATGTTACGTCAATGCCTGCCAATCTTTTAGGGTTTCACCCAGAATCTAAACATGAGACTGTGGTTACTTCCCCAATGTCCAGACTTTTATCTGAAGACTCTCCAATTGTGTCACAGGCTATCTTTCAGAACTTTTTTGCTTGGGTTTAATCATCTTGTAAATCCTAGTGTAACTCTTTGCAAATTTCACTAAACAGCATTTGCAGCTCCAGTGGGGGTTAATTACCAGTTCCTTATAGATTTGGGTTGTAATTCCCCACCTCCTGGAGACTTTTCCTACTACCCAGCAATTCTTATCACAGGAAGAGTTTAGCCTGGCTGGTGACCGGGGCACACATTTGTCTGCCATGCTTACCTGCTCTCATTACCTTTAGCTGTAGGTAGCTTCATGAGGTTGGCAAACTTCTTGGCAACAAGGGACTGATCTTCCCTAGTGTCAAACAGTGCTGACTTGATATCTGCAAAGATAAAAATGGTGAGTGGGGATCTTATTTCCTGTTCAGACAGTAAACAGTATAAGGTTGCTGGAGGGTAGAGGGATCATGGTGACCAAACCATTCCCAGTTCCTGTAGAAGTCTTTTTTTGCAGGGGAGGGTAGCACCCTTAAGCACTCCTCTGACATTTTCCCTCATTCATTAAGGTTTTGGTACTCATCTGGATACCCAGAGTGCTACAGTTCACTTTTCAGCAATTGGGGTTGTTAGCTACACCGGTTTGTCTGTTGGGGCAAGTACCCTTCCTTGTTGCAGGGCTTTCTTCATGTTGGCTTATCATGTGCAAGCTTTCAGATTTCTGGGCAGCCAGGTTTTTTTCCCAAGCATGCTTCTTGGATCTGTCAACTCCGCTCCTGTCAAACCAGTGTTGGTGTGGGTTGGGACCCATTCTTAAAAAACCAGACATGGGATGTTTTCATCAAAGTTGATGCTGCTGGGGGCTCACTCACAGATATCTTTTTACGCTGAAAAATACCCTTCAGTAGCCTCAGTTAATTCTAGGTCCTGAGCTCTGAAATTATATTAATTTCAGACTCTTTGATAACAAAATTTTCTATGGAGGCGTTTAGAATACTTCCCAGCCAGCGTTCATGTTGGGGTTATTTTCAAGCCAGTTGCTCATAAATATGGAGGTTGTGCCTGTTACTTGAAGGGTTATATTGCTTTTCAGGAGTCTCTGGGGGGTAACTGGCTTGTGTTAACTTCTTTTATGTGCTTCAGATCCAGAGGGCAGTGGTTTCTTGACCCATCTCTATAAACGTCTTAACCTCTGCCAAACAGAGGTGCTGGGATATAATGTTGGGTATCTTGGGGCATTCTTAAGTTGAGGTGGGCTTAAGATACTATGGGTGCTGAGGAAATCATATGTTTCACTGGGTAAAGGGATAGTGTTGAAGAAAGTATATAGGGAAGGTTGCCCTGGCCTTCTTTGTATTAGCTTCAGCCATTAGGAATAGTTATCTGAAGAATGTTTTTCTTGGGAGGAATCTTTAATTTGTGTAGATGTGGATGACCTACCTGTGCTACCACTGTTGAGTATACATGTTTTGGAAGTATACAAAACAAGATAGATATAGGAAAAGAAGATAATGATACTTTATTGGATATGGAAGGAGTGTATTATATAGTATCATGATGAGCCATATGGTGACATGTATATCATAGCAGCCATGGGGCTTATCCAAGTATTGTTCTCCTTAGGGTTCAAAATGTCTGATCCCCATACAACTTGATAGTGGGATAGGAGTACCATTGATCATTCATTAATTGGGGGTGTTTCTCAGGGGATCGTTCTACCAAGAGGAAGCAATTGTAGATGTTGCAACATTGGGTTCATCAAAAGCTTACATCTAAGCTATGTGAAAAATTTGGGAACTTATTCCATTGTGGGGTTGGGAACAGATCAGCATGTCTGGAAGTTGGAAGGGTTGGTTGGAACCTGGGGATCTATAGTACTCATGTCTCTTTTACTGCATCTGGGATGATTTGGTGTAAAGTATGAATAGTGGGGACTCGATGATACTGAGTAGATGAAACTTGCGGGATGGGAACTAGGGTAAGGATTGAAGCATTGGTAGTAATCTCTTGGTGGGGTTCTAGTTAGGATTATGGATCAGGTTTTCTTTGTTCGTTGGTTGGCGGGGATTTGGATCACGCCGGCTCAGCTGATCGCTGGAGGTTTTTAGGTTCGTATATTGCGTGGCGGTTGGGGACTTGGCAGGAGTTAAAGGGTATCGTCTTAGTTGACTGATGTTCGATGCGGATTATCTGGGATATGGTTATGTTTTCTTACCTGGGGTGGATTGCATTTTGAAAGGTTGGTTTTAGTGTAGGATTTATAGGGGTTGGTTAGATGAGGAGGGTTTGATAATTGCATTTGTTCCTTTTTTTGGCGAAAAGTCTCGATGTTTTAATCTTTATTTATGCTGACGAACTGATGCCCACATGATCCTGAAATATAAGTTACAATTTAAGCCAGTGAGACGATGTCATTCATTGTAAAGGGTGCTGAAATTAATGTCCGTTTAGAGGAACCGATTAATAGTTCAGTTAGCAGCGGGCGGTTGAAACGTGGTCATTGCAACGGTAGGTAAAAGTATAAAAGGAGCTTTGTTTGAGAGATTGAAGCACAGCATGATTTATATATACATTGTCCTATTCTACTTGGTCAATGGACTCCCCCAGAACCTGTTTGAAGGGTTTGTCAATGCCTTGAATCCCGAGACGAATGGCTTGGCCAGGGCTGCACTGGCGCCTCTAAACTTCTTACCCAGCAGCAGCTCCGGCAGCCCACCAGGAGTCGACTTGAAGCAATTCGATGACACCTTGAATGGAAATGTCATCGATCCTTCTTTAGAGACACTCAGCACCAGCACTGTTGATTTACCAGCTAATACCACTGACCTTAATCCTGAGATGGGCGGTGGAAATGCGACCATGAACGATCCTAACGGCAGCCTAGTTGATGCCTCAGCCAGGTTTGGGAAAAGCACCGACGGTAGCTTGGCCGACTTTTCCGTTGGGCTGATGAAGAATGATGGAAGCCTCTTGGACATCTCCGCCAGCCTTCTCAACGGCGATAATGCCCTTGGAGACTTGTCGGAGCACCCCGAGGAGAACGTCGTTGACGTTTCAACGAAATTCCTCGGTGAAAACCTAAACCACATTGAAGACTTTGTCGACATGGCCACCAACCTGTTTGGGAAAAAGGGCAATGACGGCCTGCCCGAGTTCACAATTGATAACCTCGCCAAGGGCAATACCGGTAGCTTCAACTTTAGAGATTTCTTTGGTGGACTGACCACCAGCGAGCAAGCCAAACTTAAACAGGAAGCATTAAATGCCAACGAGCTGTCCAGCCCCACATCTCCAGCCCTCGCGAACACCGACATCCTCGAAGGCCTTGACCTCTCGAATTCCAGCGACAACCCAACAGCTGAAGACCTGATGGAGGAGGGCGCATCTCTGGATTCCTCTAAGCCAACCACCAAAGTTGAGTCTCTATCCTCTATGCTTGGTCTGCTGAACCCCAAATCTGACTCGGTCAAGGGTTCCAAAAACCAAGCAACTGAGTCTTTATCCAGCAACAGCCTTGCGGATGCTTTTCCTAGCGAAGAGCCAGCAAGCGACCAATCCAACATTGAAATTTCACCCGAGGCAATTACATCAGACGTAGCCAATGACCCAACGATGCAACAAGATTCAACAAAGAAAGCCCTTGAACTCAAGGAGATGGTTGAAAGCGACTCTAACACCAACCAGGATGTTGAATCAAACGACTCCCCCCGAAAGCCATCCAAGACCTCAGGAAATAAAGGTGCTCAAACTGACTTCAGAGGAAAGCAGAAAAGACCTCGCCGCCAAAGGGGCGGCTCTTATGCTTCCCGCAAAGCCTACAACGATGACAACATCGAGCAAGACACCATGCCTTCCAGCTCCCGCAGAGGCAAGAAGAGATCCTCCAACCTTGCCCAGGGTCTCAAGTCCAGTAAGGGCCAGGCCAACAAGTCCAAAGCTGGAGCATCCAGAGCCCAGAAATCTTTCTACAAGGCAGCATACTACAACTAGTCAACTATCATAGCCCCATCACACAATATACATCGCCAATAAATATTATTAGATTTAAAACAACTATCCATTTAACTTTTGATTGACTTAGCAATATCCACCCCCAACTAATTGCTGCAAATCAACTACTCTTTTAGTTCAGTAGTTAAAGTTACCAGGAGAAAACTATCCAAGAGTGATTGTAATAAATTTATATTAGCTTAACACCTTTATTTTAACAAACTTGTAGTATTTAGCCTACTATGTATGGTTTAGCAGCCTCGCCGAGGTAGAATGTGTACCACTGGGTAAAACGAAGATCATCAACCTTCTGCTTATTTAGCTTTGAACGATTATCAGTGGGTAGAATAATCAATGTAGGCCTACTCATAGGAACATGACCAATCTATATCTGATCCCGATTCACTGGAAATAATGTGAGCCGCCATTGGATACCTCCAGGGACTTTATTGGATCTTGTAAATCAAAGTGCCAGCTAGGATACTAATTCTATTTAATCAACTCACCTCATCCTCTCCAAGTACTCTTTACCTCTCATTATCACACTTATGGGGGCCAAACAGGTATCTTAGTCAACATCGCAAACCATAAAAGAACTATCCATAGTAGCCTTCTGTATTACCTCGCTATATTCAAGCTCTCCAACCGTTTGCCTATAGATCCACCTACCCCATACCATCCGTATCCAGCAATCAACCCCTACAATCCTGATATCCCAATTAACCAGATCCGAACCTGACTCCCCCTTGCCAGCATTTCAATATCTATCCAGGCCAATCTTCCAGCGTACAAACACCATAAGATAAGCCATCGGGCATGGAGATGGGGGAGCCAGGGTATCAGTGGGCATGGACCACCACAGGATCTGCACCAACTTGATCATATATGAGCCTAACTGTCTTAACATAGACCAGACAATGGGCCTGTGGATGGTACTGTTGAGGAGATGAATGTACAAGTACTATGACTGTTGCCAACACAAGTAACATCCAGTTATTGCCTGGCTTGTGCCAATCCAATGCTTGGTTTAAAATTTATGAAATGTCAACAAGCCAATATCCCTTGACTCATCTAGATATCCAGCTATCTGAAACCAACTCACACATCACCTCCAACATGTTTGATCCTACTTAAGTCCCACCACAGCGCACAAAATATATAACTCTGAAATATTATCCAATAAAATAACTCTTCTTCTCTAAACCTATCTTCTAAGCTTCCCCAGAAGTTGCTCCTTATCACTGATAGACGCTACAGTTTTTCTTGACCACACCTATGAAAGAGAAAATGACTGAACAGAACCCGCCCACATTTGCCCACATACTAAACCAGGCTATATCTTAAGTCATCTAGAAGATGCACTTCTGCGCCCACAGCATCACCAAAGATATACCAAGTGGATGCACTGTATTCAAAGGACTGGCCATGCCCAAAGCATGCACTAAAAAACTAGGTACAGTTGCTGTCTACAACCATAAACAAACACACATCTGCCTATGACAGGTAAAATCACCAACACCAAGTACATTGGTATTGTCAAGGATCTGGATGTACAGATATTCTGGCTACCACCAACCCACTTAACATCCTGTCATTGCCCAATTTGGTGGCCTCCCAATATACAGTTTGACATACCAGAAATGGCAACCAAGCAATATCACATGACTGTTCAAGTATCCAGTGACTCAAACCCGTCCTGCACATGACCAACCCCTAGGTTTGATCCAACTAAATCCCTGCCACAGCTAAAGCTATATATTCTAAAGTATTATCAAATAAATATACTTCTTGTGGGGTTCCTGTCTACCAGATCCCAAAGTGTGTCCTGGATCATAGCCAGGGACCGGCTGGAAGGGATTGTCATTCTCTAGTAAGGGAAAATATATCTCAGAAATATGTATAGGAGCCAAAATGGGCTTTTATTCACTCTCAGAAGGAAGATCCCCTTAGAAACTTTCTGGTATATGGCCCAGGGGGTCAAGGAAATAATATGGATTTGCCAATACTTGGAGTCCTCCAACAATATCTTGGACTCCTTGTACTTGGTCTTGGACTTCTGCTCCTTAGACTTGGACTCTGGCGCCTTAGAATCAGACTTCTGTGCTGCGCTTAGGATCCAGCTCCTTATTCTTGGGCTCCTGCTCCGTTATCTTGGGCTTCAGCTCTCTTTATATCTTTAGTGGCCTTGTTATTCCACTTGTATAAGTACAACCAAGCTCCTTCTGGTGATCAAAGGCTTCCAAAAACCTCTTGACAGAAACTCAAAAGGCCTTGGAAAGATCCCTTCAAAGACCGAAAAAACCTGGAAAAGAACCTGTAACTTTCCAGTCAGACACCTCCTTATAGTGTCCTTTTCCCAACAGTTCTGCCTTCAAAATGGCTTTCTTCAGAAGCTTAAACCATTGCCCCTCACTTTTTCCTATAATTCTTAAGCTTACATACTTACTTTCTCAAAAGCTTAAAGTATTAATTCACTATTTCCTTGCTTATATTTTAAGCTTTTGGCTTCCAACTAATCATTTTCATCAGGAAACCTGCCAGAACTCAACCAATGAATGCAGAGCGCAGAAATAGACTATTTCTGAAGTTCCACTGGGATCCAACTAGGAAAAATATTTCCACAGCTCAAACTGCTCAAAGCAACAATTATTCGCGCACCAAAGTGTTAACTGGTCCATTATTCTGGCACCAGTCTCCCCTGAATTCAACCTAAACCCATTTAAATAGTATTCTACTATTTAAACTGTTCTTTCTGGACCTCTTCAACGTTTTCCCCATATATTTACAAGTCTTGTAAAATCCAAGGAAAACATCCCACCAAAACAACTTTGTATCCAGCTCTCATAGCAACATACCTTCATCTATCCTAGGGACTTAATAAATAAATATCTTACCCACACTTCTATCCACATTCCTTCTTGATTTTACTACTAAACCAAGGCAAAATACTCTACATTTTTCCACTTTGGCAAATCAATTCAGCAAAATCTTGGCTCATTTCTCTGGACCACTAGTTCTTCACCATCATCTTTGGGTTCTTCAGCCAGCTCTTCAACCACATATTCCAGCTCTTCAGCTTAACCAGCAAACAGTCCATATTAGTTCACATAAAAGCTCCTTTCCTGTCTTTAAACAACATATCAGTCCTCTGGCCACTTCTTTATCATGACTAGCTACTTCTACATCATGATCTTTGAGTCCTTCCACTTATCCTCACTAGGAACCATCTTGGTTCCACCTGTACAATGAACCATTATAGTTCCAAACTTCAATATGAACCAACAGTCCTTCAACTAGCCTTCTCTGTGATCAAACAGTTCCTATCACTAGTCTTCTCTGCTGATTCTGTGAACCACCTTGGTTCTTTATCTCAGTCCCTGTTACCAGAACCTGTAGACCCAGGCATGAGTCCACATTGAACTGGCATTTGACTAGGCCTTTGCAAGTGGCATTCCACTTAGGCCATCCAACCATAGAGCCATAAAGCCTATGTTGTTGTTTTTGCTCACCCAGGTGATTAAGTCTGGGCTTTTAGTTGCAGAGTAATCAGCTCTACTTCCCAGAAACCTGATCACACCAAGTTCTGCAACTTGCTTCCCCAAGCAAACCGCCTTGGTGACACCTCCAAGAAAATCTATAACCTCCAATGCTCACTCTGGGTTTTCCCAAAAGCTCCCATGGGGGCATAAACAAGGACACCCTACCAGACTGTTAGGTAGGATGCTTGCTCACAGACCTGCTTTAAGCATATCAGGGTACGTAGAGACCTCAAAGCTCTTACCCTCCCTGGCAGCCCGCGTTACCCGCCAGGGGCCCAAAACCTTCTCCACCTCAAACAGACAAAGTTCCCTGCTAGATATCTCATTCTTCACCCTTTCGCAGCCACAGTTCCCTGCTAGGTGAAGCACTATAGCCCACAGCAGCTAATATCTTCTGCTGGGTGGAGGCAACATCTACCTCTAGTAGCCTATACACCTACCAGCTAGGTCTTACTATCCCTAGTAGCTATCATTCCCTACTAGGCCTCTACCTGCAACAAACAACCAAACTTTTGCTTGGCCAACATTAGCCCCTCCTGCAAACCACCAAACATGTGGACCATCACACTTCTCTTCTTTCTCAATTCCATATTTGAAGCTTCCCCAAAAGGCGCTCCTTATCACTGGTAGCAGCTACAGTTTTTTGACAACACCCATGAAAGAGAAAATGACTGACCAAAAGCCTCCCACCTTTGCTCATGTACTCAACCAGGCCACATCCCAGGATACCTGGAAGACCTACTTCTGCGCCCACAACATTGATGAAGATATTCCTAGTGGATGCACCATATTTGAAGGACTGGTCATGCCCAAAGCATGCACCAAGATAATTCAATACAGTTGCTCTCTACAACCACAAACAAATGCACAACCACCTATTGCAGGTGAAGTTACCAACACCAAGTACATTGGTATCAAGAAGTTCTTTGGTAAAAACAAAGAAAACATCATCAAATGGCTATACCACACAGCCGCTAGACTCTGCGCCAGCCGCATCCCCCATGAGAAATGGGTCCAGGAAGCCAGCAAGCGCCTATACAAGGCACATCTAACTGGTTTGCCACCTGGGTTGGCTCACAAACTGAAAGCCAGCTTGACAACTGGGAAGAGTTCAAAGCCAACATCACCCACAATTTCTGCGCCACTGAATCTCTCCAAGACATTGCAATAAAGCTCAGTGATCTTCCTCAGAAGACCACTATTGCACCATACACCAACAAATTTTAGGAAATATGTTGCAAGATCCAAAACCCAGCACAAGCTGGCAACGTACACACCAGAGCCTCATTTTCAACAGAAGAAAACCCTCTGTTGCTGCCCTCATCTGTTCAGAGGCCAACACCTCTATGTCCATGCTCATTACAGAAGCCAAGCGCGCAGAAAAACACGTAAACCTGGAATATGCTGCACACAACAGCAATTTCTCCTCAAAAAGCAATGGCAGAGAAAACTCCAATGGCAACAAATGCCAAAGCACCAACCATAGCAATGGCAACTCCAATTGCTAAAATGGCAATGGCAGCCAAAGTGCAAACTGCTCCTGTCCTAAGAAAGAGGACACTGCTGAAGAAAACAATGCTGAAACAGCAACCTGCTATGAATCTGACCCCATATTCTCTAACCTTGAAGGTCTTGAAACAGAGGAATAGGGAAAAGAGGAGGGGGAATAGGCTTAATTGCCCCTATTTTCTCCCAACTTGACAAGAAACTGTACCAAGGCACAAACTTTGCTGCTCGCATCCCACATGTCCTGCAATCCTTCATTTTTATGAGCCTAAAAGTTAAAAATTGCTCACAACTTCTTGTCTACCCATGCATTTACAAATCACATATACATAAATTTTTATTAAACTCTGGTGCACAACACACCATGGTTAGCAAACCATTTGTAACTAAGTATAAAATACCAGTTATCAAATCCAACTTCAAATACACCAGAATGACAGACAAATCAAAGGTTATACTCAAAGGCAAAACAACTCCCTTCAGAATTGACCTCCAGGGAATACAAACTTCCATCAGAGGACTTGTCATAAACAAAATAAACTACAAGATTGTAGAAGGCATGGGCTGGTTCACCCAAGTGAACCCCAGCGTATGTTGGAAAACAAAAACCATGACCATCAAATGCAACAGAGTCAATTTTAACATCCTCAAAGAGCCCAATGACCTCATCCTAAGTGACACAGTATTTGTCCAGGTCATAAACCAAGACAGCTCAGAACTTCTAACCAAAGACAGTACCCTTCACATAATGAGGTACACCAAATCCAATAATATACAAACAACTAAAATCCAATGCGCAGAACTTGTGGCACTCCTAATCAAATACACTCATGTATTCAAGGAAGAGCTCACAGAGTTACCCCCCCCCAAAAAAAAAATGGAGGTCAAACATGGCATTGACGTATGTAAAGCCATGCCTAAGCCTGCACCCCTCTAAAGACTCTCCCCCATGGAGACCCAAACCCTCAAAACCCATATTGAAGACAACCTAGCCAAAGGATTCATTCACCCATTGGAAAACCTGTGGGGGGCAGCAGTGTTCTTTGTAAAAAAGATGAAAGGCACTCTTTGCCTAGTAACTGACTACAGAGCACTAGATGCAAGCACAGTAAAGAATAAATATCACCTTCCATTCATAGAGGATCAGTTTGAAAGACTCTCTGAAGCCAAATTTTTCTCTAAAATTGACCTCACATCAGGTTACAACCAAATTGAAGTAAAAGAAAAAGACATACCAAAAACTGTGTTCTTTACACAATTTAGATCCTTTGAATGTAAAGTAATGAACTTTGGGATGACCAATGCTCCCACAACGTTTGTCACTATGATGAACCAAGCACTAAACAGTCTCTCAAATACATTATGCTACCTCAAAAATATCATTATATTCTCAAAAACAAAAGAGGAATACCTCACACATATCTGTGGGACACACAATTGATTTTTAATGCACAACTCTACGCTAATCCTAGTAAGTGCTAATTTATGGAAAAGGAACTCCTGTTCTTGGGCCACATTGTCTCTGACGGTGGCATTAAAGCAGATCCAGACAAAATAAAAGCATAAATAACATGCAACGCCCCACCTCTGTTAAACAAGTGAGATGCTTTCTTGGAATGGTAGCTTACCTAAGGAAATATATCAAAGGCTGCAGAATGCTCACCGCACCAATCAATGACTTAACCAAGGGTAATGCCAAAAAGAAATTCATCTGGACACCGGAATGTGGCAAGAATTTCCAACTTTTAAAACAAGCTTTGATTGAAGCACCAATCTTGCAATACCCTAATAACAACGGGTGCTACAAGTTTGAGTCAGATGCCAGCAACACCAACATTGGTACAGAATTACAAATCCCCCAGCCAGTAAAGCAAGACTTCCTTCCAGAATGCTATGAGAGTAGAAAACTAATTAACACTGATCAGAGATACCCTATACATGATAAGAAATTGCTAGCAATATACCACACATACAAGAAATGGAGATGTTACCTAGAAGGAGATTTAAACGTCTGAGTACTAACTGACCATAAATCCTTAATCTAATTCAAAATTCATAACACACTTGAACAGCAAAAAGCCAAATGGATGTCCCTGCTGAAAAAGCTCAGTCTGGACATCCAGTCAAAAGGGGGGCAGAGCTGGTCATGGCTGATGCTCTCTCTAGGCTATGTCAGCCTAGAAAAAATCATCCTGACTACCTGGACCCAGATTGGCCAAATTTATAAAACACTGAGTACAAAACCAAAGGATTAGATCTCTTAACCCACTAGTTAACTCATGACACACTAGTAAGAAATGAGAAACACTTTCATGTGTCTGATGGTATAGTATATTGTATCATAAAGGATAATTACATCCCCTGCATTCCCCTGGCACAAAGGGTTGATACATCTTCAGGCAACACCGTCTATTGGGACATACAAAAGCCAATAATCTATCCCTCACCCTAAAGGAAATAGTATGGCGGTCTAATCTAAAGCATGACATCTTTGACGTCCTAAAGTAGTACATAGTATATGAAAAATACTCAAGTGCCAAAGCATCACACCCTAAAGTTAATCCAGTACCAGACTAGAGCCATTTAATGTTTGGGAGCTGGACGTAGTGGGACCCTTCCCAGAAGCTAAAGCAAAACAACGCTTCTTAATTGTAGCCATTGACTTTGAAAAACACTGGTTAATCTTCTGGGCAACCAAAGACCACAAAGCAGAAACAATCAACTGCTTTATCAATAAGGCAATCATATCTGACTATGGAACCATGGACTACATCATCACCAATGGAGCTAAGGAGCAGTCAGGACATGTAGTGAATAACAATCTGAAAACAAAGAACATTAAACGCTCCACAATCTTGCCTTATAGGCCACAAGCCAATGTCAGAGTTGAACAGCTAAAGGGCAGCCTCATCAGAACCCTGGAGAAAATAATGGATGGCAAAGCCAGAGACACATGGCCCCTATATGTGAAACATGCATTATTAGTATCTTATATTTGCACTAACTGAGGGATAGGCCACCCACCATTTAGATTAACATGTGGATACAAATCAGAGATAGCCACCTGCAATAACTAACACCATGTGAAAATTCCCTTGGGGAAACTTCCCACAGTGGAACAAGTCCCAGCACTACAGCACATACAGCTCAAAGCCAAAATAGCAGAAAACAGAGACTCAAAGAACAAAAGGTGACCACTACAGAGCAACCACTCCCAATCTTCTCCCCTGTTTGGATTCTTTCTAGAAACAGAAAGAAATTGGATTCAGTACACAGAGGACTGGGAAGGATTGTCAAATACAGACCAGGGAGGAACACCTACCTAGTCAAGTTCCAAGGCACCAAAGACCCTATCATCAAAAAGTACCACATATCATGCCTTTGCCTCAGTAAAGAGGAACAATTGACTCTGCTAGTACCACCTAGCAAACAGCTTCAGGAACATCAGGCAACAGCCATCAAGAAAAAAGCCCCCTCCTGATGTACCAGAGTAACCCCTTTAGTGAGGAGTGTATCAAGGAGCTGGATGTACTGGTATTATGGCTGTTGCCAACACACATAACATCCAGTCATTGCCTGGTTTAGTGCCAATTCAACATTCAGTTCAAAATTCTGGAAATGTCAACAAACCAATATTACATGACTTGTCCAGGCATCCAGAAATCTGAATTCAACTCACACATGACCTCCCCTATTTTGATCCAACTTAGGTCCCTGCCACAGCGCAAGCTATATAATTCTAAAGTATCATCCAATAAAATATACCTTTTTCTTCTCTAAATCCATATTTGAAGCTTCCTCAAAATTTGCTCCTCATCAATATAAACAATTCCAATAGCCAGTCAGAAGGCTCTTCTGCTGTGGATGCAACAAAGGCAGCCAGGCTTTGGGTAAGATACAGTTCCATGGGTAACAAGCAAATGGGTATATAGTTGTATATGTTTGTATATAGTTACATCTGGATAGTGTAAAAAATCCCTTCTATATTAACTCTTTTTGGTTTCCTGGTTTGAGCCATGGGGCCATACAGAAGGATATTCTCTATGGTGAAAGCATTATAGCCTAGGCTAGCAATACTCTGTAAAGTTCACCAGCTTGTAAGGTGATCAAGGTTGTCTGAAATAATTAGGCCACAGGTCCTCAGATCAGACAGCTGGAATATCTAGAGGGGTGGCTAGACGTGAAAGAGCAGTGTTCAAGCAGTAGGAATCTGTAATAATATTGCACAATAACTTAGAGAGCCAACCATATATTCCCTCTTCATTTCAATACAACTGTATTAATTCTCTAACATCTGGGAAGGTACATATATTTCTTCATGGGAAACCCCCTTTAGCCCCCAGTCCTCTGGGGTTCCAGACCTCAGGGCTAGGGCATTTTAGCTGCAAGGTAGAGCAGGAACTAGTGACCTCTTCATGGGCCAAACATCCATCTGTACTTCCAGCTACTTTGGGCATCATCAAACTAGTTAATTGGACCGCCTGGCTGGGTCCTTGCAGGTTTGTATCCTATTGGCCTGCATTCCCATATTGGGATTCATGCCCAAGGCTTCAGATTGGGACCTGATTATCCCAGTATTATACAGTTTATTGACATAGCTCGTGGGTCCCCAGGTGGTTTCATATTGATCTTTACACTTTTCAGGAACCCCAATAGTTACCTTAATTGAAGTTTCAGCTTGGTCTTTGTTGGGTTTGTTGAAACACTAAAGTTCTCTCTCTCAGGAAAGTGATCCAATGACTTATCATTAAGTTGGCAGCACAGTTATCAATTGCTCATGTCTGGATTTTAGGATATTATCTAATTAACAGATTCAACCAATTAACATGGGCCAGCTTTCAATTGCTCTTATTAACAGCTTTAACAAAATAACCTGGGCTGCGGGATCAATAGATCAACGCCCAAATCATATCCTGGCATCAACACATTCATGAATTGTAATTAATGAATGAAACAAGCTACTAATGCTCATTAGTTGGTACCCTTCTGCAAGCACCTCAATATGCTCCACATAATAACTACTATTCTAAACTTTAATTATATCCTAGAACTAGAGAGCTGTCATATGGACCGTCATCTGTATTACATCTAGAAGAGTCCACCACGTACTGAACCGCCAGGCCAAACACTCTAAGATAAAGGGCTCTTGGCCTACTATATTAGAGTAGACCTGATTAGATACAGTAGAGTGTAACAATCATCTCTGTGAACTAGTAGCCAATTGATGGCTAGCTAGTCCTGGATAGTGGCCTAGCCAGACAACTAATTCAACTGTTTATGGGATTCAGCTATACAGCGTTTCTAGAACAAGCACTGTAAGCCAAGAAAGTTGTCAAGCAAGCTTCCACCAAAATCCACCCATAAAAGGCTAGGTCTCCTGCTGTGTTGCCTGTAAATTTACTCCCCCCTTTGGCCCTGGATAGGCCAATATTCCCTCATCACATAAAGGAAACTTCCCAAAAACTGGCCAAGACACTTGATTCTATGGATGATTTAGTCCATACAATGGACAAGCCATTTGTACTGGTGTATCTCACAGAACCACCTACTTCCAGTTTGCCACACTAGGAAGAAACACTGGTCAATTTGAACTATTTACTAGCTTGGTATTACCTGCTCTGGAAAACCATCAGAGCTGACAAATCAAAATTAGCCACATCAACCTCTGCAAATCCAAATACTCCTGGAGGAAATGGGGTCTCAAGATCCCCCACTGAAGCTAGCCAATCATAAACCAAGGCAGAAATTGGTAACAGCGCCCATGTCAACACTAAAAATGTCAACATGGCCACTGTTAACTTGAAACTCAAAATCTCCTATGTTTTTGGCTAGTTGCGCTAGCTTAATTCTTTTTTAAAGTGTTCAGGGGTGCAAACCCAGAAAACATGACAAAATTGTGGCCATTTCAACACAATTTAATATTAATCTTGATCAAAATCTCTATTTAACCAGATTTTTCCTTTATATTTACTAATAAAAATTAGTTTATTTTTTATTTGTTTTCACGGCGTAAAAGTGTCAATGTTGACACTTTTTAAGCATAACTTATTTTTAATAACAAAACTGAAACATCTACAACAAAGAAATTAAGTGTGCATTTAAAAATATTTTTAAAAAATTAATATATAGAAAAAGACATTATGCATACAGTAGATTGGTAAAATGTTCATCTTATGAATATATATGTGGCACTTATTCTGGCTTTAATATCATAAATGGATTGGTGGCTAACAGGGATCCAATAATTTTAGTGTGAGTTACTATGCAATTTACTATAGAATTTACTATTGAAAATAATTTCAACACTTGGAAATGTTGTCTATTCACTTGTGATGATCCCCCAGGGTGGAGTTAAGCAAATTAGAGTGGCACAATTAAGCCCAGATTAATATGTCACCTCATATAAAGAATGTTGTAAGTGACGTTGTCAACACTCTACCCTTTTCATTATCTTAACCAATGTGTTAACAACTTCTTATATACACAAATGTAAAATATCATATTACCTCTACCCAAATATTATTTTTAATAAAGAAAAAAGAGCTTTGATACTTTTTTACTCTTTTTCATGTGTTTTTTTATATTTTACTATGTGAACAAAAACACACAGAAAACAGCTAATATTTACTAGCCTGCGTAAATTTAATTAAGTGTACTATGAAAAAACATTGTAAACTTTCAAAAAAATATGACAGTGACAATGCTGTCAAAAAAAATGTCTACAATTTTTCTAATTGACAGTGAGAGTTCAGCTTTTTTTACTAATTGTCACTCATAATGTCAACACTTTTCAGTTCTCACATATAAAACTTTATGTTTTACGTAATAAAAACTTCTCATTTTTTTGATATGTTGTATTTTTGACTTTGTTCTTTCATATTTTCTAATTTTTAAAATAAAATCTATATCTAAATAAAATAAAATACTTTCACATAATTATCTAAACTTTTAATTTATTTATTTAAAACTATAATAAAATAAAACCTATACGTGTATTTTTTTACTTTTACATGCCAATAAAAGCCATCTAAGATTTACTTTTTGTATATTATGCTTTTTAAGCTGTTTTGTTTGTTTTTTTACATAAATTGCTTTATTTTAAACCTTTTCACTTATTATTTTAGGACAAGAACACTTACAAACAGCCCAAAGGAATCAAGCATCCTTCAAAGCCAACCAAACCCACCAAAAATAAGCCTGTATCATAAAGAAAGCCACTCCAAAATCATCCCCAAAGCCTTCCCCAAAGCCCTTCCCTGATCCCTCTCCTGAGAAGAGCCCTGCTCACTCCACTGGGGGAGAGGAATCTGATGGCTTCCTTAAGACCACAGTTTTTACAACTCGGCTTCTGACAAGGAGCCAACCAAGAAGCGGTGTCAAGGCAAAAAGACCTCACCAAAGGATAAGTCTCCTGCAATGAGGAGCACCACAATAAGCCCCCTTCTGCTTCCCCCCACTTAACTCCCCTCTTTTAAGTTGATCAGAGGACAATTCAAAGCCCTGTCCTGATTACTTCCCTGGCTTCTGCCATGCTCCTGCGGCCCCTGGGACCCTCTTGTGGCCCACAATATCTGCAATGTTGATGGGAAGTTCAAGGTCACTTTCACCTTGGAAAAATACTTCCCCATAATGAGTGTCAAAGGGGGGCCAGCCATGGTAGCAAATGGTTACATCTTCTCCTGCAATAACGCCAACAAGGGCTTCAAGAGCCACCACTATACCTGTGAGGACCGCTCCTGTTCAGTTTAGTTCAACACCAAGCACTGAGACAAGGCCCAAACTATCAAGGGCAAGCACACTTGTGTGATACCCAATAAAACCATAGCCTGTCTCCTGAAATGGTACCTTGTGCAGATTATTCCTATCTCCAAGGACCTTTCCCTAACCCAGCTGGCTGTTATTGCCTGCAAGGACCTCTCCCCCATCAATCTGAAGAGGGTGCCAACCCACAGCCAGTTGGTTAAGTTATTCAGTGATAGGCGCCAAGCCACTAATCCCCTGGACGAGAGTGCCACCACAATTAAAGACCTGGTCCTTTATGATGCCCTCAAGAAAACCAAGGATGGAGATATGTTCCTGATCCATGACAATGGACAGGAAGTAGAGGATAGAATCATTGCTTATGCCACAACCCAAAACCTGGAGCAGCTTAACACTGCTATCACCTGGCTGTGTGATGGCACATTTATAACCTGCCCAACCCTTTCCAATCAGCTTTGGGTCCTGCACAGGCAATTTGAGGCCCAGGTTATCCTCCCTGTTTTTTTCCCTTCCTGGTGCCAAGACAGAGGTCCATGCCAGAGCATTCAAAATTGTCTGGGATGCTTTGAGCTCCCTTCCTGCCAACCAGATCCCCCTCCCACCCACGCCGCAAGGGCCAATCTCTCCTCTTCTGAGAAGGATGAGTCCACCATAGCCGCAGAGCAGCTAGCTCATGTGTGCTCACTTGGCCAAAGGTGCTTATCATGGACTTTGAGCAAGCTCAGCTCAGAGCTTTTGAGGCCACCTTCAATAGAGAAGTACAGGGCTTCTTCTTCCATTTAGGCAGGCCTTCATCAAACACCTCAAGAGCAAGAAGGAGCTTTTTGAGAAGTATCTCAATGATAGTAAAGGGAAGTGCCGCTTTGCCATGACCCAGTTTGCTGACTTGGCTTTTGTGCGGCCAGAGCATACTAGGATTGGCTTTGAGGCCCTCCTAGAGGATGCTTATACCAAGAAGCACTCCACCATTTTCAAGTCTATCTTGATTACTTTGAGCGGCAATGGTTAGGCAAGAAGGTGGCTTCCCAGAGAGGAAAGAGCAGGGCCATAGCACCATTGAACTGTCAGAGCGCCTGTATTAAGGGAGAAATGAAGATCATAACCATCCTGGAAGTGTGGCACAAGCACCTGAAGGTGAAGTTTGGGTCCAACCCCAAGTCCAACATATTTTTCTCCAAGCTGCAGGAGGAGCAGGCCCAGACTGTTTCCAAGTTTTGTGACCTGGCCAACTGGGTGGACTTCAAGAAGAGAAAGGTTAAGGACCAGGACTACCAGGAGGACGTCCAGAAGGTGGTAAAGAAGAAGTATAAGGTGGCAGAGATCAAGAAGTACCTAGAAGATGTAGCAACTGCTCTTGCTGGTGACTTCTATTAGCCCAGTAAACTTTGCTTTGCTTTACCTGGATTGTTTTTACTTTTGAATATTTATATATATTTGGATATTAATAATTTTTTTAGGTATAAATTAAAAGTTTAAGATACAGTTTCAATGTGGATTTTGTAAGAAATATCTTATATTTTGTTAATTTATCTTTAAGGTATGAGATTTTTCAGTTATGCTTATATAAAAGTATAATAACTTAAATATAAACATTTCTTATATATTGTAGTAATATGATATATAAAATATTTTTATTTTTGGCTCATTGGAACTTTAATTTTTATGAGAATAAAAAATAATTAAATATTAAAGAGTATAATTTACATAGTAAATTGAAAAAAGTTGCTTATATCTCCTTATTCATATTACTTATAGTAATTTTTTATTACATTTTTGAATTCTCTGAGGTCATTTTAGTATAATAAAATATTTAAAAACATATTTTTTATATTAAAAATGTCCAGGGTAAACTGTGCTGTTACTTAAAAAAGGGTTGACATCCAGGATATGACATTATGTAAAACCAGCTTGTCACTTAACTATAGTGTTGACATTAAAAGTGTTGACATGGGCGCTGTTGCCCAGAAATCACTCTACAATCCTCCAACCCCTTGGAATTTGTAAAGTTATGCCTCCACTTTAGGCCTCCACTTCAATTGCTGCCAAATGCTTGGGAATTTCTACCAAATCATGTTTGAATATTTATCTAAAAGTTTACTGAAAAATCCCAAGAAAGGCCATCAATATAATATTTTGGAATTATTCTGAAGATGCCCCCACCTAACCCACCCAAGAGACATCTCTGGTTAAATATCATGTGCAAGGCAGCCAGGAGCAGTGGTAATTGCATCCAAAGCATATTCCTGATGTTAGTTGGTTCAGTTTTCCTTTTGACTATGACCATTCAAAATTTATCAAGATCTTCCTGCCTCAAAAATGCATTTTTATCTTCTCATATCTTCAGTTGATTGGTTTATGACATTCAATCTACCACCCTAATTGTATTGCATCCCTTAAATGAATGCAAGAGTTGTAAAAGACCTTGCTTCATCATTCTCTACTCTAATAAAGTTCAAAATTTGTTGGTCTATTTTGGCAATTTTGTTTTTTGGTTGCTTTTGGTGTTCAGTTAATCACTTCCCCCAGTGGCCTCCCAGGAATTACTGGCAACAGCCTTTCAGTTGTTGCTGAAACTGCAATTTTTATTGTGGTTGAGAGCTTGGTTTTATTTCCTCCTACCCTGCTCCCCAATTCTCACAGCATTAGTTGTAAAAAATTTACCACTAGCCAACCAGAGTATTCAAATAAGTTATGTGGCTCTTAAACTCTGATCTCTTAAACCTGGAAATGGGGACCTTTAGTCCCTTGCTTGCTCATTTATTTTCAGGATAAACTTGAAAGGGTTGAAAAATAACCGTTGCTTTATTCTATAGCTCTCATTCTGGAGCTCTTTAATCTTGTAGCTGTTGGTGAAATTCCTTTGTTTTCTTACCTTAATACCTGTCCCCTTTTCTCCTGCTGCTTTCTGATGCCCCTAGATTCAAGTAAGCGTATGTTAAGCTCCCTACCTGCTCTTGCTTTCAAAAAGGCGGCTTCTACCTGGCTTTTGATTTAAAATTTGATATAGATATCTTCTTCTATTTTGAATCTATGCTGTCTCCACTTGTTTTTGAACCTGTATCTTTGCACATTGCTGGTAAAGTCCCCTGCATTGCCCAACAAGTTGCCATTAAGACTCCCAATCACCATTGGTTGTTTTTGTTTAAAATTTCTCCTGGTGGCACAGCTTTCTACTTTTGGGGGATCAACAATCATACTTATGGCCTCAAAATCTCCTGAGTTTTAAGATGTTGGTCCCAGCTTTAAATTTTTGTATTTTTCCTGGCTCTGGTCCTCTTCTTCATCTGGTCCATTTCCCCAGACCTGTGAGGACGTGTCTCCTCCTCCACCCACCCTGTGGGGGAACCCCCAGCTAGGCGTATGCACTTGTTGGAGGATCTTCCTGGGAGAGCAATTGAACTACTCTCTACTGGCTAATCTCTGGTTACAAGCCTCAACTGTGAACTCCTTGACCTATACCCTCCCAATTGGTGTCTAGGTCCCACTCTGGTTAAGTAGTCCCCCTCTTTCCTTTCTTCACCAGTAGAGAGGGTGTCCCCATCTCAGGAGCTACCCAAAAATCCCTGTGCATGCCCCCATGCATACCCCCTGGTTGCTTGCATGCATAGCTCTAATGGGATTGAATGTGTATTTTTCCCAGCTGTCTCCCCATGTCCTCCCTTTGGGCGCCTGTTTGAGCAATCATGCCAGTTCTGCACTGGATGGTGTCTTGGTGGGCATTTCCTCAAGGATGGGAGTGGAACTTGATAAGTTTAGCCCCCTCTTTTGCATTGCCCTAAGGCTACTTCAGGCTTCACTTAGCGTTGTAAGCTAACTCAAAAAGGCGCAGGCAGGCAGGCTGCCTTAAAGCCAGTCCATTAGAATAAAAGATGGATGGTTTTGTACTGACTTGATGATTGATCCAAGCCCTACTTCTTTAATATTATCCCATATTGGGCTTTATTATTTGAGCAAAAGATGTTACTTTTGCCATACGGTATAATTATCTATATAAGAATATAGAGACAGCAGCTATGAACCTATATCCATAAGTGGGAAGAACACCCCAAACCCTTTGGGCCTTGGGCCCTGTCAGAATTGCTACTTTGGGTGGCAAAAAATATTCCCAACTGCAGGTTACTTCAAAATCACAGGCTCTCTGTACTTTCCTAATGTTGAAAGCCTTAGGAGATCACCTGGTGGATGATAAATTACCGTAGTCTGGTGATTTCTGACTGCCTATCTGATATAGGATCAAAGCTTTCAAATCCTGAATAGAAAATTGCTTGGATAAGCCCTGTGACTGCCATGGCGTACATAACAGCATGTGGCTTCTCATTATACTATATAATCTTTAAGCCTATATAGATAAAGTATTGTTCACTTCAAGATTACCCTTTATTCTGAATTTAGATCCTTCTTGGATTTATATGGAATGGATATTGGCTCACTCAAGCTATACCTTACCTTGTTATAGACCTCTAGCATCTAAACTCTACCCTTTTTTCCCAGAGGGCTCTTGGGTATCCCCCCAAATAAGTTTGGCCCCATATCTTGAATGCACCCACCTGCCTTGTTTGTTCTTTGATCGAATATGTTTTATGGGATATACTATGGAACCTGACTTCAAGGGATTGTGAGAAAACCCTTCTTATAGTCAGCTATCTAGGGAGTGAAAGAAAGCTTTAATGAGTCAATTTAGAAGCATTCTGGTACAGCATCCCACCACAAGTATTCAATAACAGATCTAACTACTTGTATGCCTACCTGGTACTGATGGAGCCACTCCTCATCCACAATATGGACCATGGCCCTTGACCAATGCTACTTCTAGTGCCTCACCAACCAGATCTTTGGAGTCATCTACATAACCCTCACAGGGTTAGTTGGCTCAATGGCAAAATCTGTGGGGTGTTGGTTGATAATAAGCTAGTTTTTCTTGTATATTGGTTTAGCTCATGTGTTATAGTGGGTCTTGCCTACTAGCTCTTCCCCCTCTCATACCAGTTACCTAGTGGATATGCTGCTAGGGCCTGGACCCCTGGCCATGCTGCTATCATTCTTGGCCTGTTATTGCTGTCTTGGTGGGATTACCCCCTTTTCCCATCCAGCTCATACCTGAGTTGCAGATACCTTCTGCACCCCAACTGGTGCCTGACCTCAGGGGTATAGATAATGTTTGCTTCTATTTTCCAGATAATGGTTTATTGATCTCTTTCTCATCTGGTATGCAAATTATTCCTGTAGTGAAGTTAGGGGAAGTTACTATTGTCAAGGGTCTGGATGTACAAGCATTCTGGCTACTTCCAACCTACTTAACATCCAACCTTTGCCCAATTTAGTCCCCTTCCAATATACCGTTTGACATACCAAGAATGATAACCAAGTAATATCACCTGGCTGTCCAAGTATCCAGTGGCTTGAACCCGTCCTGCACATGAACAACCCCTAGATTTGATCCAACTAAATCTCTGCCACAGCTAAAGCTATATGTGTCTAAAGTATTATCAAATAAAATATACTTCTCTTCTTTCTTAATTCCATATTTGAAGCTTCCCCAAAAGGTGCTCATCACTGGTAGCAACTACAGTTTTTGGCCACTCCCATGAGAGAGAAAATGACTGACCAAAACCCGCCCACCTTTGCTCACGTACTCAACCAGGCCACATCCCAGGATACCTGGAAGACAGACTTCTGCGCCCACAACATTGATGAGGATATACCTATTGGATGCACTGTATTTGAAGGACTGGTCATTCCCAAAGCATGTGCCAAGATCATTCAATACAGTTGCTCTCTTCAACCACAAACAAACACACAACCACCTATCACAAGTGAAGCTACCAACACCAAATACATTGATATTGACAAGTTCTTTGGCAAAAACAAATAAAACACCATCAACTGGATAGACTACTCAGCCGCTAGACTCTGCGCCAGCCGCATCCCCCATGAGAAATGGGTCCAGGAAGCCAGCAAGCGCCTGTACAAGGCGCATCTAACTGGTTTGCCACCTGGGTTGGCTCACAAACTGACGGCTAGCTTGACAACTGGGAAGAGTTCAAAGCAGACATCACACACAACTTCTGTGTCACCAAATCCCCCCAAGATATTGCAATAAAGCTCAGTGATCTTCCTCAGAAGACCACTATTGCAGCATACACCAACAAATTTGAGGAAATATGTTGAAAGATCCAAAACCCAGCACAAGCTGGCAACATACACACTAGAGCATCATTCATCAACAGAATGAAACCCTCTGTTGCTGCCCTCATCTGCCCAGAGGTGAATACCTCCATGCCCGCAATCATTGCAGAAGCCAAGCGCACTGAAAAATGCACAAACATGGAATATGCTGCATGCAACAGCAATCACTCCTCAAACGTCAATGGCAGAGAAAACCCCAATGGCAATAAACGCCAAAATACCAACCATAACAACAGCAACTCCAATTGCAACAATGGTAATTGCAGCCAAAGCGCAAACCGCTCCTGTCCCAAGAAAGAGGACACTGCTGAAGTAAACAATGCTGAAACAGCAACTTGCTATGAATCTGACCCCACATTCTCTGACCTCAAAGGTCTCAAAACAGAGGAACAGGTAAAAGAGGAGGGGGAACAGGCTTAAGTGCCCCTGTCTTCCCTCAACTTGACAAGAAATTGTACCAAGGCACAAACTTTGCTACCTGCATTCCCTGAGTCCTGTAGTCCTCCATTTTTATGAACTTAAAAATTAAAGATCACTCACAACTTCTTGTCTACCCATGTACTTACAAATTACATACACATAAAATTTGATCTAAGGCTGGTGCACAACACACTATGGTTAGCAAACCTTTTGTAACCAAGTACAAAATACCAGTTGTCAAATCCAACTTCAAATAGGCCAGAATGGCAGACAAATCTAAGGTTCTACTTGAAGGCAAAACAACTCCCTTTGGAATTGACCTCCAAGGCATACAAACGTCCATCAAAGGATTTTTCATGAACAACATAAACTACAACATTGTAGCAGGCATGGACTGGTTCACTGGAGTGAACCCCAGTGTATGTTGGAAAACAAAAATCATGACCATCAAACACAATGGAGTCAATTTTAACATCCTCAAAGAACCTAATGACCTCATTCTAAGAGACACAGTATTTGTCCAGGTCATAAACCAAGATGACTCAGAACATCTAAAAAAGATAGTACAATCCATATAAAGAGGTACACTGAATTCAATAACATATAGACACAAAGGATCCAATGGCCAGAACTTGCAGCACTCCTAATCAAATACACTCATGTATTCAAGAAAGAGCTCACAGAGTTACCCCCCAAAATGGAGGTCAAACATGGCATCAACCTATGTAAAGCCATGCCTAAGCCTGCACCCCTCTATAGACTATCCCCCATGGAGACCCAAACCCTCAAAACACACATTGAGGACAACTTAGCTAAAGGCTTCATCCACCTGTCTGAATCTCATGGGGGGCAGCAGTATTCTTTGTAAAGAAAAAGGAAGGCACTCTACATCTAGTAACTGACTATAGAGCTCTCAATGCAAGCACATTAAAGAATAAATACCCTCTGCCACTTATAGAGGATCTGTTTGCAACACTCTCATATGCCAAATTTTTCTCCAATATTGACCTCATCTCAGGGTACAACCAGGTTGAAGTAAAGGAAAAGGACATACCAAAAACTGTGTTCTGTATAAAATTTGGATCCTTTGAATGTAGAGTAATAAACTTTGGGATGACCAACACTCCCGCAACGTTTGTCACCATGATGAACCAAGCACTAAACAGTCTATCAAATACATTATGCTACCTTGATGATATCATCATATTCTCAAAAACCAAAGAGGAACACCTTACACATGTCCACAAGACACTCAATTGACTCGTAAAGCACAAGCTTTACGCAGAACCAAGTAAGTGCCAATTTATGGAAAAGGAACTCCTGTTCTTGGGCCACATTTTCTCTGACAGTGGCATCAAAGCAGATCCAGACAAAATTAAAGCCATAAATAACATGCAACATCCCACCTCTGTTAAACAAGTTAGATGCTTTCTTGGTATGGTAGCCTACCTAAGGAAATATATCAAAGGCTGCGGAATGCTCACCGCACCAATCAATGACTTAACCAAGGGTAATGCCAAAAAGAAATTCATCTGGACACCAGAATGTGGCAAGAATTTCCAACTTTTAAAACAAGCTTTGATTGAAGCACCAATCTTGCAATACCCTAATAACAACGGGTGGTACAAGCCCAAGTCAGATGCCAGCAACACCGCCATTGGCGCAGTCCTGCGCATCTGTCAGCCAGGGCAGCAAGACTTCCTGCCAGTATGTTACAAAAGCAGAAAACTAACCAATACTGAGCAGAGATATCCAATACACAATAAGGAATTGCTAGCAATATACCACACTTGCAAGAAATGGAGATGTTACTTAAAAGAACATTTGAACGTCCAGGTACTAACTGACCTTAAATCCTTAATCTATTTCAAAACTCAGAACACACTCGCACGGCGGCAAGCCAAATGGATGTCCTTGCTGGAACAGCTTAACCTGGACATCCAGTACAGAAAGGGAGCAGAGCTGATCACAGCCAATGCTCTCTCTAGACTATGTCAGCCTAGAGAGGATCACCCTGACCACCTGGACCCTGATCAGCCAAACCTGTACAACACTGAGTATAAAACCAAAGGAAAAGACCCCTCAACACATCAACTGACCCACAACACATTAGTAAGAAACAAAAAGTACTTCCATGTACCAAATGGTACAGTATACCAAATTATGAATGACAAACATATCCCATACATACCACTTGCACAAAGAGTTGACACCATACTAAGACATAGCTGCCTGCTAGGCCATACAAAGGCTAACAACCTATACCTCACACTAAAAAAGATAGTATGGTGGCCCAACCTCAAGAAGGATATAGTTGATGCTCTGAAAAAATGCACAGTGTGCAAAAAATACACCAGTACAAAGGCTCCTCAGCCAACAGTTAACCCAGTACCAGACCCTGAACCATTTAAGGTTTGGGGGCTAGACACAGTGGGGCTTTTCCCAGAAACAAAGACAAACCAATGTTTCTTAATTGTAGCTATCAACTTTGCCACACGCTGGCCCATCTGCTGGGCAACAAAAGACCACAAAGCAGAAATCATCAACTGTTTAATTAACAAAACAATCATAGCCAACTATGGCACTTCAGACTACATCATAAATGATGGAGCAACAGAGTTATCAGGCCACATAGTTAATGACAACTTGAAATCCAAAAACATTAAACACTCCACAACCTCTCCATACAGGCCACAGGCAAACGGTAGAGTGGAACACCTAAACAGCATCCTTATCAGGACCCTAGAGAAAATAATGGATGTCAAAGCCAAAGACACATGGCCACTATACGTGAAACATGCATTACTAGTATCCCAAGTTTGCATCAACCAAGAGACAGGCTATTCACCGTTTGAGTTAACCTATGGGTACAAACCCAGAAATAATCACCTGCAACAAACAGCCTTACATAAAGATCCCCCCAGGGAAACCTCCCACAGTAGAGCAAGCACCAAACCTACAACACATCCGCCTCAAAGAAAAATAGCTGAAATGAAGAGGCTCAAGACACAAAAGGTAACCTCCACAGAGGAACCACTTCCCATCAACTCCCCTGTCTGGATTCTAGCTGGTAACAGAAAGAAACTAGACTCAGTACACAAGGGACCAGGAAGAGTCATCAAATACAGACCAGAGCACAACACTTACCTAGTGACAAGGAGCGCCTTTTGGGGAAGCTTCAAATATGGAATTAAGAAAGAAGAGAAGTATATTTTATTAGATAATACTTAGAATTATATAGACTTGACTGTGGCGGGGATTTAGTTGGATCAAACCTAGGGGTTGGTCATGTGCTAGATGGGTTCAAGCCACTGGATACTTGGATGGTCAGGTGATATTGCTTGGTTACCATTCTTGGTATGTCAAACAGTATATTGGAAGGGGACTAAATCAGGCGATGGTTGGATGTTAAGTAGGTTGGCGGTAGCCAGAATGCTTGTATATCCAGACCCTCAACACCCCCCTTAAGGGGTTACTCTGGTACATCAGGAGGGGCTTTGTCTTAACAACTGCCGCCTGATGCTCCTGGAGCTGTTTGCTAGTTGGAACCAGTCTGGTCAAGTGTTCTCCTTTAGTGAGACGGAGACGGGTTCTGTGGTATTTCTTGATAATTGGGTTTTTGGCACTTTGGAATTTTCCTAGTGCCAAGGGTCTGGATGTATAAGCATTCTGGCTACTGCCAACCTACTTAACATCTAACCATTGCCTGATTTAGTCCCCTTTCAATATACCATTTGATATACCAAAAATGGTAACCAAGCAATATCACCTGACCGTCCAAGTATCCAGTAGCTCAAACCCATCTAGCACATGACCAACCCCTAGGTTTGATCCGACTAAATCCCCACCACAATCAAGTCTATATAATTCTAAGTATTATCTAATAAAATATACTTCTCTTCTTTCTTAATTCCATATTTAAAGCTTCCCCAAAAGGCGCTCCTTATCACTATGTATACCAACAATACCTGCCCTGGATATAGCCTGGATTTAATCTTTGGTTGGTTTGAAGCTGGTGCTGTCAATTTTTTTAGAAATGGCCATAAATAGATCTTGATAGTTCTGTTGGATATTGTTTATACTTTGGTATTTTTATAGTAAGAGGCAGTTTAGTTTGGATCTCTATAGACTTTGAGATGATGGTCTATATATGCTATAGTATGGCCATCGTTTAAGCCAGGGTGGATGTATCTCCAGATAGCTGATTCTGACCCGAATAAAGATGGGATGCAGGGTAGATAGCCAGATTGATAAGCTGCCAGGAATGTTTTGCCTCTAGATGAATCTCCTTAGCGATGGTAGATAAATAAATAAAGTTGGTAGGCTTTTGGGTTTAAAGTTTGAATTCGAATGCGGTGGGATATTTTTAAAGGTTGGATAAGTCAATCCTATGGCTTTGGAATAAACTTTATTTTTGCGGGGATTTGTTTGAGCTGATAAGTTGATGGGCGAGGAGTTGGGTTTCGGATGTGATCAATGGTTTAGATTACATTTTTATTGGCTAAATGATGACGGGTTCTATGGCGGGAATCTAGGTGGATCTGCAAGGAATGATCGGTCTGTTCAATCCGATCCGCAGTGGGTGTTTTAAAGCTAGTAAGTGTATAAATAGGGATGGGGTGCTTGGGATTGAGACACGATGCTTTTAATCTCAGTTATTCTATGCTCTTTGGTTTCTGGATTGCCTCCAAGCATTGGGGAAGGGGTAAAGCCAAGTGGTGCTGATGTTACAGCTATTGCTCCTGAGATGGCTGGAGGAAACGCGACTATTCCCGGCTCGGCCATTGAGATGAACCGTGAGATGAACCTTAAGGTGAAGAACAAAACTCCAGCCGTCGATGAGTCATTGCTGAACAGCAACAACGTCCCCGAATCCAACCCCATTGACATGTCCACTAAGCTAATTGATGAAAATATCCATCACCTTACCGACTTTACCACTGGCTTGTTTGGCAAAAAGCCTTCTGGGCAGCATTCAGACTTTCCCGCCATAGATTTCGGGAAAGCCATCCCCTCAGGCCTCAGCCTTATGGAGGTATTGGCTAGCTTGGATGCCGAGCAGAAGAAGCTGGCCCATGCAGCTTTGAATTCCAACGAGCTCTTGACAAGTCCCGTTGAGTCCACAGCAAGCAATCTAGCACTGGGAGAACCAAACTTTCCAGCAATCCCACAGAAAGCTGCGATAAAGGCCCCTGCCGCCTCCAACTTACTGAGTACCAGAAAGGCTGGTCTTAACCTCAATGTCTCCCCCAACGAAAAAGACGGCCTCGTCAACCAAAACTTGTTCGGTGACGAACCAGCACATAAACTCACCTCCCTCAGAAAGCCACAATCCATGGCCATCGATGAGGAACAATCTTCCCCTTTGAAGCCCTCCAAGGACACCGTTAAGATCCTTGTTGATGGCAATGAATCACGTATCCCCCGCGGCACTAAACCAGCCCCTCTTTCTGGCACCCGAAAGCCAAGCCTTGAAGGATCCGCATCTCGCGACCTTTCCTCCATCGACTCTAGCAAGCTGAGCGGGTCGAAGGAAGTCCCATCCGCCGAGAATCTCAGTGACAAGGTCCTTAGCCCATCCCCCTCCCACCCTAGATTCAAACATGACTAAATATACCAAATTAAATTACTACAACAAACATCTCATATGGAAATCACATGACACCAATACTCCTTAAGCACTCTAACACAACCCACATCCCTTCTTCTAAAGTGATATCCACATCCTCCTAAATCAAAGAATCCTTTAAATCATACAGCATGCCCCTGCCACCAATTCATACCAGTTACCTCCCCATTTAGCAAATTCTTTGAATTACCCCTTACCAGCAATAATTTTAAACCTGAGCCACTATTACATCCCTGAACAATACATCACATTGGTACACCATCACACTGAAGAAATTGACAACCTGTGGAACCCTATAAATCTGATCCAAGCAATTAACCCAACTGATTCAAGATAAAGCTACCCAAGCCAATTCACTTTCAGCTCTCCTTACCTCCAATAAAACCAAGATCAACCTCCCTACTACAGCCCAGTATAATTCTTTAGGTTTGGTTGTCAGATTAGGCTTAACCAATGTCTCTTCATTAACTCACTTTACATTTATTGCTAGGTGATCAGCCACCATATCTGAATTTGGTGTTATTCCTGTTTTTGAGAATTCAGCTGCAGTAGTCTACCCCTCAGTAATTCTGATCCCTGTTAAGTTTGGGGTTCCCTGAGCCAATTCTTATATCCATTAGATTCAGACTATATCTCCCAATTAGGGCTGCAAAGGATTAAACCCGCAACAATTACAGAAATCTGTTAGTTACTGCATACAAGCCGTCCTACTTTGGAATGGGGATCCCCATTTCAGGGAATTCTGTCTTTAAAAGGATTGTATTGAGGTGAGCAAAACTTTCTTCCTCTGGAGGGCTATAAAGTTCATCTTAACAATTCAACAAGAAGACTTTAGCTTTAAAACATTTTCTCAATTCAATATAGATCATAACCTGAAAGCCTAACCTGGAAATCCAAGCATCTCTTCATTAAAAACCAAAACCCAACCCATCCTTTACAGGTGCAGCAAGGCAATCAGCCCAAAAGATCATTGCCAGCACAGTTCTCCCAGATCAGTATAAGATCCAGGACAGACAGCAGGTATATCATAAAGCAGCCACTGTGTTGCAGATCCTGAATGGATTAGACAATAAGACATCCACTTAGGGATCAAGCATCAAAACAATTGTGCAATTGCTTTATCTCAACCTGGCTTTGACTGGGTTAATTACGTTAAAAACGCCTTAAAAGCGGGTGTTTGAAGAGCCTTTCAAATGCGCATCAGGTGTGAGCTTTACTTCCAAGGTTATAGATAAAACAACATAGATATTGCCACTTGCCTCCATTAGGCAAGGCGCGTGAAACCAGTTGTTCTCTTGTATGGCTCTTTCTACTGTATCTCTCCACTCTTCTCCTTTAGGAAGGTCCTTCTGTCTGTGCCTCCTTTCCCTGGTGGAAATTCCCTTGCCTCTTACTATATAACTGCAGCACTATCTAAAATAATACCACTTTTGTCTTATTATCTTCTTATATTATTCTGTCCTTACCCAGGCTGTCACTATGCCACAACAGGTATAGTATTAAGATAAAGAAGTATTAGACTAACTATTTGTATAATTCAGCACCCAGGCTGCATATTTTACGGCACTGGCGCTCATGGCTTCTACAAACCACAGCTTCCTCTCTTCCTACTCCTGTGGCCCTGTTTTTGTGGAGGGATATATGTCCTTGCCTATACCTGTGGCTCCTTCTGCCCAACTCACTCTAGGATCAACCTTCACTGCTTCTGGCTCTCTATTGGGTAGACTCTATGACTCTTCCTATGGTTAACCAGGACTAAGCCAGTGATTGCCTAACTGCTAACAACTTTCAGAAGTTAACAGCTCCCAGCCAAGCATGATATCCTGGATAAACTCCATTGAAGAAGCCTTTACCTCCTTGATACCAATTCAGCCTGACCCCATGGCTGAAGCAACTGGCATGAGCTGAGTCTCCTGCTCCTTGGAGCCTGCCTTGGCAAAGAGAGTATGCAGTCAATATTTGTCTTATGGTTGTTCTTATGATGGAATCTCTCTTAATTATGGTACCCTCCAAACTGGTAGCTGCTCTGGCTCCCCAAACCTTGCTCAAAATACTTCAGAAGCTGTTCACTCCCACTCTGGAATGGCTCTATGGATGAGCAAGATAGAACATGTCCTGTCTTCTTTGGTACCCACCCAGATGAATCAGCATGATGCCCTGGAGCTATATAGTCATCAACATAAAACTCCTAAGCAAGAAGACATTCATAACAGCTACACCATGGAATTCTCTGCTCTTCAGTATACTATAGAGGCTCAAGAGAGACAGATGGGGTTTCTGGAAGAGGAATTAGTTCTGGCTTTTCAGGAAAAGAAAGAGTGGCTAGATGAGTTGGATGCTCAACGTGCTCTCCTTGACTCCCTTCAGGACTAACTAAGCAAGCACCTTAAAGATGACTCAACAATTAGTACCCCTGAGGCTCTAATGGGATTGCATGGGAATGCTAAAGCTGATAGTTCCCCCTCTCAGAAGATCCATACTCTATTGCCCCTTTCTGACTCCCTCTGCTGTCACGGATGCAATGAAGAGGATGTCCCCTTCATTGCACCTTCAGCAGGTACCCTGGAGTCTCCCTGGGAGCCTGATAGAAATCCCTCCACCTACCTGATGGTTCTACGGCAACTAAACCTCAGACTAGTCAGAGCAAGTAAGAATTCACTGATGATTCTGGCATTGAAGAGTACAATGAGTATCCCTCAAAAAACTACTAAGCAGCCAGGACAAGGGGAAATCCTTGGCTGCATTTGTGGTTTCACCTCCCTCCTCTCCCCCCATTCCTCTCTCTCCTGACAAGCCTGTGCCTGACCCTGGCACTTGTTGTTTCTTTACAACAGAGCCTTCTGATACCCCTCCACTGATTGACTTTGCCTCTCAATCAGAAATGTTTGATTATTGCACTGTGAGAATTCAAGAAGATCTTGACTACTGTCTCCTCACTGCCAAGTTCTTCTCAGCCATGGACCTGATACCTGGCTACTGGCAGATTGATCCTTCTCCAGCTGACTAGGAGAAGTGTGTCATCATTGCCAACCAAAGGCTTTTCTAACCTACCAGGATGCCTCAGGGTCTCTCTGATTCTCCAGTCACCTTCCAACAAGCTATGGACGCTGTGATGGGGGACCTCAAGCCCTCAGGTACCCTAGTCTATATGGATGGCATTACTGCCTTCTCTTGCAACCATAACAAGCCCCTGGAACTCCTGGAAGAAGTGTTCAAACGTCTGCTGGCTGCTACACTTAAGCTGAAGCCAAGGAAATGCAACCTCTTCAATGAGCACTTGGAGTTCCTTGGGTTCATTATTGGTTGTGATGGCCCCTGTCCTGTACCTCTCAAGGTAGAGGCCATTAAGAAGATGCAGGTGCCTGTAAGAAAGAGGGACATCTAGGTCTTACTGGGGTTGGTTGGCTATTATTGTTGATTTATCCCCAACTTTGCTCCCCTGGCTAATACACTGCTTTAAATCCTTTGAACTGATGTGGACTTCTTCTGGGGCCTGGCTTGCAAGACAGCAAGTGCTGCTCTCAAGGGAATACTGACCGCAGCCCCAGTACTAGCTTACCCTGACTTTTCCAAGCTGGTTTTGGTTCATACAGATGCTTTTTTGACTGCTATTTAGGATGTCCTCTCCCAACTGGACTCTGAAGGGCGTCCAGTGTGTGGGGCCATCAAGCTCCAGGCCTACAACTACAAAATCATTTATTGAGCTGGAGCTGTCCACCAGAGCGCCGACTGTCTCTCCTGCCTTCCTACTGTTGCTTTAGTATTCTCCATGGCTGACATTCTCTATGACAAGCTTATGGAGGATATTTCTTTGTGGGGGAGGAGCTGATAGAGATACAGAGGGCTCTCAAGAAGTTAGCTGTTGACACCAAGGTCTCTAAAGGATATCTCCTGAAGCCTTGTGGAGACTCTTGGCTACCAGACATACACCCATCTCTATGCATAGACTTGGTGGTTGCCGCTCACAAGACTACTGGTCATGGTGGTATACAGAAGACGTTAGCTCTGCTACAGCAACACCGCTTCTGGGAAGGAATGTACACTGATGTAGTAGATAAGCTAGCCACCTGTCATGACTGCAACATCAAGAGACCTAAGGTGGCTAAGTTCCAACACAGACTTGTACACCCTGGGTTTGCTTTCCACACAGTAGCCATTGACGTGGTGGGCCCCTTGCCAGTTACCAACAGCCGCAACAAGTTCATCATTGTGACTGTTGATCATCTGAATAAATGGGTAAATGCTAAGGCTGAATACCAACCATTCTGAAATGGTGACAGCTACATTCATCCTGGAGAACATCATATAAAATCATGGTTGCCCCCAGATTCTGCTGACAGACAATGGTACCAATTTCACCAGTCAAATCATTCCTCACCTCAACCAACTGATGAGAGTCTCTGGGACACTATCCACTCCTTATCACCTACAGACCAACAAAATGGTAAAGCACACTAATTAAGCCTGGTCCAGATACTCTGGAAACTCAGTTACCAACATGAGACTTAATGGGATATTTTCCTGCCTGCAGCTACCTTTGCATATAACATTGGGTATCATTGTGCCACTGGCAAGCCGCCCTTCCACTTCTCTATGGCTGGCAACCAGGACTTCCCCCTTTACTATATTCTTTGGTAAAGCCCAGCCTTGCTGTGTCCCCAGAGGTCTACCTTAACAAGCTTGTTAAAACCCTTGTTTGCTTGAAAATTGGAAGCCTACACCGTAAACTTAAACCATAAGTTACAGGACCTAGAACAAGCTGCAACCAAACGCCCCGCCCTACCCACCTACCTAGTAGGAGACTCAGTTTACTTTTTCAGCAATAGAGGGTACAAGAATGAATCCAAACTTTCTTCCCTTTGGCAAGGCCCATTTCAAGTTATCCAGAAGACTGTCCCCAACTCCTATACCCTTAAGGAGCCCCTTTATGGGCAATCAATCACTAGACTATACACTCAGTATATGTGTGCTGCTCCTAGTGACCAAGAGTAAGCCTTTATGAGAACAACAACCCAAAAAAACAAAAGCCTAATTAAAAAATTCCATGGGTTATTGTCCTGTTTGCAATAATGTTGCACCAAAGTATGAGTAATAAGAATAAAAGAACAAGGTGTTTATTGGAGACTGACAAGACTCTTCAAATATTTCACCAACTGTTCTACCAACTGAATGGCTGCCAGTAAACACAACTTTTTGCCTCCAGATCCATGGAGCCAATGACCAAGGATTAGGATAACAAACCCCCACCAAACAAGAGACGCAATTGACCCCAATATCCACAGGAAAAGCAACCCCCAAGAAGATACAGTCCCACAGGAGAATCTTGCAAAGGGCATACTCTACTGGTACCTGACCACCCATCCCATAGAACACAGACAAGGACCACTCAAGGAAGACTCCTGTGTTCTCCTCCTGCTTGGTATCATAGTGGTTAGTCCCCCAAATAACAAGGTTGCCAGCCATTACCATTGGCACCAGATGAACAGTACCCTCCGCTGTGTACAACTTCAACACTTCTTGAATTCCCGCCAAAGACGCTGCTCAAAGTTGTCAGAGGTTTTCCAAATGACTGTTTGAGCCCCTGTAACCCCAGGTGTTGCCCAAGCGCAAAGAACTGACTTCACCATGTTGGATACTGTCCCCTGTTGTAAGAATGAGAGCCCCTGGCCATTAAATTGAGATTTTCCAACTGAGTTTACAAGTATTCTTCCGCAGCTTGCATAGAGAACTGCCAATGAATGCTGTTGACCCTTTGCAACCCTTCTCTGTCACCTCTCTAGGCTCACTCAAGACTAGGAAAAATGCAGTGAATAATGGGTCTGTTCCCACTAAGATCAACTGAGGCACCAGTAGCTGATCTAGCTGAACCCCCAAGTCAAGATAGCTGCCATCCACATCATGCAGGACTACCTGCTTCTAATATGCCTTACTACTTCCACTGGCCTTGTATGTTTGTGCCTCTTTGGGTTTACCACTTGCACCTTCTTCAAGGCTCTTTTTGGAACTCCTCTAAAGCTACTGTTCACCATAATTGCCATTGTGAGACGCAAAAACCCTTTTTAATCTTGTTGTCTAATCCAGTGGAAGGAAATGTTGCAGATCCTGGATGAATTAGATAATAAGACGTCAACTTAGGGATCAAGCAATAAAACAATTGTGCAATTGCTTTATCTCAACCTGGCTTTGATAAGGTTAATTACGTTAATAACGCCTTAAAAACAGGTGTTTAAAGCGCCTTTCAAATGTGCATCAGGTGCAGGCTTTACTTTCAAGGTTATAAATAAGACAACAAAGATATTGCCACTTGCTTCCATTAGGCAAGGCACGTGAAACCAGTTGCTCTATTTTGCAGCTCTTTCTACTGTACCTTTCCACTCTCCTTCTTTAGGAAAGTTCTTCTGCATATACCTCCTTTCCCCTGATGAAAATTTTCCCACCTCTTATTATATAGCTGCATCACTATCTAAATAAACACCAGTTTTGTTTTATATCCTTATATTATTCTGTCCTACCCAAGGCTGCCACTATACCAAATACATGTATAACATTAATAGTTAGAATCATTGACTAGCTGTTTTTAGAAAAAGCACTCTTAACTGCTACTAATATGACACACTTTCTCTGATCTGCTGCAGCCTACTCCCAGTACCCAAGAATAATTACAGCAACTTTATACCCATCAAGAGCATTAGGTTATGAGCTTGGGTGTTAATTTATCTCACAACAGTATGCTTAGAACTGTGCTGCTCCACATTTAAAGTACCATCAGTGCTCTTGATACTGGATTGACCTATATCTCATCCCTTAAATTATCTGGGATATAACTATTTTAAAGCTGCTCTCCAATAGGATGTACCTAGGCTATCAAGCCAACTGAACAGGAGTCTACCAGAACTCCCAACAGAAGCTGGCTCATTGGGTGGCCTAAAAGTTAAGACCTTCTTTATGAGGGAGAGAACTTTAGGGGTGAATAGTTTAGGGCAGTATATCCCAGGAGATACCCTGGGATAGAATTATGAATCAAAGATGGGATACAGGATGGTTCAATATATGAAAAATGAAGCTGACCAGGTCCAATCCTGTACCCAGGATATCCATACAGGGGATGATTGAGTGCGTGATCTGGCTGGTAAACCCCTACATTGGTATTACTAAACCAGATTGATGCACTGAGAAAAAGCAGAATTTGAAACTTGGGTGGTCTACTTACCTCAGTGAACCTCTTAACTTCTCCCAGTTAAACTAAAATCCAAAATAGACATAGAAGTAAGATATTTGCTTTAGAATTTGGTGGAGCAATCACTCTCATAAAAAGGAAAATGATCAATTGCTGTGTGTGATATTAGGGGGTTAGTCAGGCATTATCAATGCAGGGATCATGCTTGGAGCTGTGAGTTGTGAGCTCAAGGCCAAACTGATCATGCCTTCATATCATTTAGGTTGTGCAAAGCTTGGCCAGATTTGCATCCAAGTTCCCAAGCGGCCCTGCTTCCTTAAATATGGTTAGGCCAACTTACACACATTCCAGATGCTATTCCCTGGCTTATTTGGGCTTGGAGGCTGATCCAGATAGTTCATGCTCCTGCCTATCCAGTGGACATTCCACATCACTGTATAATATATAAAATATGCCCCTTACAGTGAGATATTATATACATCTATCACTTCTTTGGCTTCAAGCTGGATTTGATGCCTCTTCCCCTTAAAAGGAAAATCTATCATATATTCCTAATTCCCAGGGCTGTGAGTTGAATATCTATATTTAACCCTAAAGGCTAACATTATATTAGGGTGAGCCTCAACTATTCTCCCATAAATATTTCCTATTAGGGCGTCTTGAATGCTGTTGTCAAGACCTTAACACAGAGCTTTGAATTCATGAAGATGATGTGGTGCAAGTCCAGAAGCAAGCTGCATTCTTCAGAAGCCAGAGAAAGCTTTTAAGATTGGAGGTACTCTGCAACCCATTGCTTGGGTTGATGTGTTTGGGGAGTTGTGAAACTATGGTTGGTTGACTTTATGATGGCCTTCAACATCAACAGGTGATCTGCAGCATCCTAAACTAGGCTGGGGGATATACCATCAACACAAGAAGGCTTAGATTATACAATCACTGTGAGGATTTCCACCAGTAAGCCCCTCTATCTGAAACCAATTGCATACATGATTTTGATCAACTTGGGGGTTACTCACCAGTAAATCTGACCTACCTGCAGCCAGCAAGTCCTGAGCCCTATTATCCAACTAATTCAGATGACATTGGCTAAAAACTGATTGGTACTGCATACAGCAGGCAAACCCTCCAAATGTGAAAGGGCTTCCGCAACAGAAGGGAAAACAATCCTTACATACCAGGTAACATCCAGATACCCATTGGGTGGCTCTGCGGCACAGCCAGTCTGCATAGGCCAAGAGGCCAGCTGTACAAAAGAAGTATTATTCTGACTCTTTTCAAACCTCATAACCTGGCTGCAGCCAAGCAGGTCCTCATAAGCCAGCTTCTTTGGATTGGTGCAAGGGCCATATGATCATGACTAGACATAGGGCAGTCACCAGTATCCCAGAGTAGTATTTATTGTGCTGTGCCAGGGCTCAACACGTAACTTTTTACACACCCCTTATCAGAATCCTTGCTTGGTAGCTGAGCCAGAGTATCTGTAAGTAAAGATAACTCACTTGCACCTCATACCAACCTGTGAAAGTGTGCCCAGCAGAGGAAATAGATGATTTCAGCACAATGATCACTGAGGAACATCAAATTATTTGGCTGTGATCAAGAAGCAGATACAGCCATATGATTCTGGGGCAGTAAGACAGTTCTGGTAGATTAGAGGGACCAGCATTTTTTGGATCTCTGATTGGTCAAGTTTGGGATCATCTGAAACTGATGGAAAGGGGCAGCATTCCTTCTCAAATAGCTTAGTTTCTGGGTGTATTATTCCACCACTGTTTATGAATTGATGCTTTACCAGTCTTTTTATTAGGCAGGGGCTGATTTTGAGCTCAATTTTATGCCCAGGCGGCTTTAAAATAGAACTTTTGGGGTTTAAATCTGGTTCCCTGTTGACTGTGTTTATTCTGGTTGATACATTCTTGGTTTTGCACATTTTTTAACTGTTGTTGATCAGAAGCAATTTCAGTCCATGCCTAGATGTTTTTTAAGGTTAAGGCTTGATTTTTGGTATGTTTCTCTGGCAATAATTGACATTTAAACTGTCTGCATGTCAACTGTCTGTATGTTGACACTTTTTTGACATGCAGACAGTTGGCTTTAATTTGGCACTTAGGCCAAAGCCAACTAGCCAATTTCTAATTAAACTAATTTTTATATTGTATCCCATAGCCAGAATTGATAATCAATGAGTAAAAAAGCCAATGTTAACATCAATTAAGAATAGGCTTAATTTTTATTGCAAAATAGGAAGGAAATTACTATTAAAAATGCCAAATTATTATAATTTTAATTAAAGCTCAACTTCAATAATGAATCTCCACAATGCTGACATAAATTAACAGTTTATTATATTTCTTAATAAAAATACACATAATATGGAATATTTTCACTTATAATAAGTTATTTATATTTATATTTATATTTGGCCCTTTTTTCATAGTCTTTTTAGATATAGTGGGTAAAATTTTCAAGCTTTGTTGTATATTATATTAGTGGTTTATTATAGCTTTAAAACCACTGGAAGTGTTCTGGTTAAGCCTTAAACATTGGATTAAGCCAGATTGTATAGGTTAAACTTAGGATTTATAAAGTGTCATTTTAAATTGACACAAAGGAAAACCAACAAAAAAGCAAAAGTGAGAAAAATGGAATAAGTTAAGCAAACACAATGACATAATTTAAGCAAGATTTAATAGTGGCTCCACTATAAAAGAAGGCCAACACCAGAAAAGTCAACACCTTCACTGGTTTAATAAACAAAAGATGTGGCTTAACAATTTCAACTTACAGAATGATAAGCTTAGAGCCCCTAAAACTTCACATGATAATAAAATTACTTATTACAATATATAGTACTTAGTATTTAAAATTTATATGATTATAACTTTATTATATCCCAAACCCCAAAACGCCTAATTTAAGACTAGATTTCAAACCCAATCTTAATTCAATTAAGATTTATATGTTTTTACATAGTGATTTACCTCAATAATGCTAACTGCATACAAGTTGACAGCCAGAATTAAGACAATATTTTAGGCCAACTGTATAGAATAAAAGTTTTAATACATGTTAACACTTAATTTGTCACCACTAAGTATTTAAATGTAGTTTTGTCCAACTTTTTCTTAGTAAAATGCTTTATTACTACATATCTTAATAATATTGAAGGTTTTTTTACATAGTCTATATAATAATTCTCTACAACTTGATATATTTTCAGCTTTAACTTCATTTTTCTATACTTTACTCACAGTTATTTCTCCAGCTCATTTTTCTTTATAGGATAAATCAAAGGAACCCCAGCCTAATAAAAAAATCAATAAAAACTGTCAAGGGCACTGTTAAGCCTAAGGCTTCTTCTTCTTAAAAAAGTGCTTAAAGTAAGCCTAAAAAAGATGAACAAAAAAGAAAGCCCCCACATCTTCAGTTTCTGAGAAGGACAATTATGATGTTTCACCTCCCATAGCTGATATGAGTCTGAGGGAGATAAAGATTACATTAACAAAAAAAGAAAGGCAAGCTTCAAGTCCTCTCTTAAACCCTCCCCTGAACCCTCTCCTGGGGAGCATGAAGATGATTAGAAACATCATTACTATCCTGGTTTTCAACACACTCTTTCTGGGCCATGGGATGCAATAAAAGTCTACAATATTTGCAATGTTAAGGGCTTCTTCAAGATCCCAAAGAGATTCCCAAAATTCTTTCCATTGATGTCAGTCAAATGTGGCTCAATAATGGTCAGTGATAGCTGTGTTTAACTGCAATTATCAGAAGCAAGGAAGCAATAGCAAACATTTCACATGTGAAGACAGAAGCTGCCCAGCATATCTAAACACCCAAGGTTGGGATAAAGTTACCTTGAAAAGGGGGAACATACTTGCATGTCCCCCACCACTTTGATTGAGAAGCTGCTCAAGTGGTAACTATTCTAAATGGTCCCAGTATCAAAAGAAATTAAAGCAACTCACCTGGCAGTAAAGGCCACCAAGAACTTGAGCAAAGAGAACCTAAAATTGTCCCTGACTGTGAACAACTAGTTAAGTATATCTGTGATAGACGCCAAGAGCTAAACCCAATTAGAAAAGTGTGTCCCAACTAAAAGACCTGGTCCTTACTCCTGAGTTGAAGATTACCTAAGACAATGAAAAGTTCATTTGTCACAATGATAGACCTGGTTCAAAAGACAAAATCATACATAATTCACCTATAAAAATCTATAGCAACTGTGCTCTAATGGGACTTGGCTCTGTTATAGTACAGTTGCATTATGCCCTAAGTTATTCTATTAGCTATGGGTAGTACATACTCATCTTGATGATAAAGTCCTCCCCTTTGTCTATTTTCCTCTTCCTGGAGCCTCAGAGGAGAAATACCTAAGAGCATTCAATATTCTACAGGAGGGCTTTAAAGCTATTCTCACTGAGACTGGAAAGAATCCTGGTCCATCAACAAGGGCTAATCCTAATGATGTCAATAAAGATAAAGCCACCCTAGCTGAGAAGAAAAGAAACACAATAGAGCCCTTGGCCCTAAAATAATTATCATGTATTATGAGACAGCCCAATACAATGTCTTTGTAAAAAACCTTCAATGGCAAGGTACAAGGGTGTTTCTTTCATTACCAACATACTATTGATAGACACCTTAAGGATAAGACTCTCCTCAGCTCTCTCACACAACAAGATACAACTGAAAAATTCAGGTTTCTGATCAAGAAGATTGTTGCTCTTTCATTTATTAAGCCTTGGAATGTTGGCCAAGGATTTGAGCTTATCTGTAATTAACCTTATGCCTTGAGCCATGAATCTGAGTTCCAATCCTTCTTTGACTACTATGAGCCACAGTGGGTGGGGCGCAAGGTGTTCAGCTACAGGGGCAAGCCAGCAGCAAAGGCAATCTGGAATTACTACCAGGATGTCCCCAAGGATGAAATAAAGACAACATTGGGCCTGGAAAACTTGCATAAGCATCTAAAGTCCTCATTTGGTGTGAATCTCATATACAACACCTTCTTTGAGCACCTTAAGGCTGAACAGGGGAAGACTGTCTCCTATTTTTGGGATATAGAAGTAAGGGCTCCAAAGAGAAGAAAACAGTGCAAGGCTAGCATTTACAAAGAGCAGATTAATACAGCTGTCAATAATATGTACAAGCTATCTGAGCTTAGGGAGCAGATAGGAAATATTGCCTCTGTACTCTCTTGCAACAAACCTTCAACTTAGTTTATAAAGAACATTTTTGGCTCTTTTTTATATTTTTTCTATAATTTTAATGTCAAAACTAATTATCTTATTTAACTAGATAATTTAAATTAAAATTTTAGAGATAATTAATGGTTTTTATAAAAGATCTTTATGGTAGAACCTGGATTATCTAGCTCAAATAGTTGTTTTAGTACTAAAGTTAATTTAATTTTGGGTTGCTATTATATCAACTATTCTTAAAATAAGTGTTTACCTTTAGTTTATTTATTTAATCTATTTTATTTTTATTGAGCTTTTTTTGAAATATAATTTAAGCACTTTTTATATGGTAAATAAAAAAGAATTATAGTAAAAACAGTTAACTTTATAGTAAATTTTTTTCAAAGTGTATTTTTATTATTTTCAAATATTTTTGCATTATTCTTTATTTTATTTTTGGATTCCAAATTATAATATTACCCTGAAAACCTATTTGGAGCTTAATTTTCATTAGGTAAAATGATCAGCATTTTATTTTTTGCTTGTTAAAAAAGTGTCAACTTCTAGTAGGCTACATGATAGTAAACTTTATCTAGACTTTATTAATGTGATGATCTGGGTATAAAATTAATTTTTAAAATTGACATTCAGACATTCAAAATGCATACATTTTAAATGTTGACTGTTGCTTTTTTTCTCAAGGGCCATGAATATTATCCTGGGGTGTCTCCCAAGCTAAATTTATCCTTGTGAGAAGAATTCAAATTTGGGCTTGGGGAGCTTTATCTGGTTGGCCAGGACTTGTGTTTATGGGTTAAGTAAAGAATTTACTTGCACCAACCCTACTACCTCTTTGCACTATGCTACAAAACTGTATCATAAAAGAATTTTATGATTTATAATAGTGTTAAGATTTCCAGAGATAGATATAGACTTATTGTTGATCTTTGGGCAATTAGCTATAACTCCTTGATTGCTTTACAAACTCATGGCTATATTGGCTATGACATATCTCTGGAGTAAGCCTCATTAACCTGTTTTTTAAACTGCTTCATAATCTCCTGGCTTTTTGGATAAATTACAAATGATATTCTAGGTTCAATTAGACCCTTCTTTTATAGATCATATTACTGTCTATGTTAATTTTCCTTTATTCTATGGTGGGAAAAGTAGCTATATAAGCTGATCATCACTTCTATAAATAATAAGCTTTAGTTTCACATCTATTTACAGCCCTTTTGTATAGTCATTCAGTCCTGGTAAAGGGGTAGCTCTATCCTGCTAAATTTCTTGCCCCTACAGGGTTTTATCTAAGCCTGAAATTGATTTCTTAGGGAGTTCTTCTATTTTCTAACCTATCCCTTGTGAGTTTATTTAAAATACAATTATAAAATATATCTATAGGTTTTCTCAACTAACCAGGATTGGTGAGTGTGAAGTTTGGTCTGCATAATACAAGGTAACCTTGATGATGGTATCTTCTATCCCCCTTCTGATTTTTTGTGGCTACATATATAACTTTTGGTGACATCTTAAGCATAATGTTTATACTGTAGGTTTTTTTATTACTTAGCCTTATCTCCTTCTATGGGCCAATAGTTTTTATGAGTAGTGTGAGAAATGAGGAAAAGGTTAATAGGAAATAAAACCAAGCTCTCAATCACAATAAAAATTGTGTTTTCAGCAACAACCAAAAGCTTGTTGCCAACAATTCCTGGATAGTCCAAGGGGGAAAGGAGTCAAATGAATAATGCAAATCAGAAGATAAAACCAAATGACCAGAACTACTAAAAAATTTCAAACTTTATTAGGGTAGAGAATGATGAATCAAGGTCTTTTACATTTCTTGCATTCATTTAAGAGATATATTAGGATTAGGATGATAGATTGAATAACACAAAATCAATCTACCCAATGATATGAGCAAATATGGGTGCATTTCTTGAGGCAGGAAGATCTTGAAAATTTTTGAATGGATATAATCAAAAGGAAAATCAAACCAACTAAAATTGGGAAAATTTTTTGGATTCAATTATCACTGCTCCTGGCTACTCTTTCACGTAATATTTAACCAGGGTTGTCTCTTGGGTGGGTTAGGTGGGGGCATCTTTAGAAAAATTCCAAAATATTAAATTGGGGGCTTTTCTTGGGCTTTTTCAGTAACCTTATGGATAAATATTCAAGCATAATTTGGCAGAAATTCCCAAGCATTGGGCAGGAATTGGAGTAGAGACCTAAGGGGAGGCGTAACTTTACAGTGTGCTTGATTAATCTCTGTCTCCTCTATTTTATGGTAAATTGGGTCAAAATTTCCTTTTTCCACCTCCTTGGTAATGGATCTGCTGCTTCATTAGTCTTTTCAATTGGGTTGGTTTTCAATGCAAACCTGTCTCATTATTTTTCTGTTCTATTCCTGATAAAGATGTTTTCTGATGAGCTTATTTTGATTATAAGTGACTACAATAACCTGAAATTGGTCTCCACTGGAATTAAACTCATAACTTGCCATCAGGCAAGAGCACAATTGAGCCCAGGCGCGTCACTGGGTACAAATGTTTTGTTTTGGCTTCAGAACCTTCTAGAGTAAAAATATCAACCCTAAAATTTTATGAGTTCTCTATAAGGGCTTACAACCTACACTGAAGCATTAAAGAGCGCCTCAGGAATGCAGCAGGCCAAACTTATCCTGAAAAGATTTCAATACACCCCCAGGGCCTCATAAACAGCAACCACATCCAAAATGAGTGCCTAACTCCAAAATAACCCTAACAAGTCAGAATAGCCTTTTTAGGATCTAAAAATAGATAATTCCATATATATTGGTTATGAATTACCAACAGAAGCCCAGTAAGATAAACTGATTAAAAAGATGCAGCCTGCCCCAAGAACTTACAACAGATTATCACTGAAACATCAGCCAAATATAAGCTATACATAAGCAAAATTTCTATTCCTGATATCAACAATAGAGCTAAAAAGACAACCAGCTAAATGCCCATTAACTAAGAGCCCAAACATTCTAGTCAAATGGCACAAAAAGAGTGACATGAGGAGCTAATCTTGGAAATTAATAGGTATATAAGGCAACAGCGCCCATGTTGACACTAATAATTTTGACACTTTTGAATGTTGACGCTATAGTAAAGTGACAACCTGGTTTTACATAATGTTGTCTCCTGGATTTTGACACTTTTTTAATTAGCAGCACACTTTACCCTGAACATTTTTAATAAAAAAATATTTTTAAATGCATTATTATACTAAAATGACCCCAGAGAGTCCAAAAATGCAATAAAAAAACCCACAAGTAATAAGAATAAGGAGATATAAGCAAGTATTTTTCAATTTACTATGTAAATTACACTCTTTATTATAAAACTATTTATTATTCCATAAAAATTAAAATTCCAATGAGACAAAAGTCAAGATATTTAATATATCATAATAACTACAATATATAAGAGAACTCTATATTTAAGTTATTATACTTTTATATAAGCATAACTGAAAAATCTAATATCTTAAAGATAAATTAACAAAATATAATATATTTCTTACTAAACCACATTGAAACTATATCTGAAACTTACCATTTATACCTAAAAAGATTATTAATATCCAAAAGAATATATAAATATTCAAAAGTAAAAACAATCCAGGTAACGGAAAGCAAAGTTTACTGGGCTAATTGAAGCCACCAGCAAGAGCAGTTGCTACATCTTCTAGGTACTTCTTGATCTCTGCCACCTTATACTTCTTCTTGACCACCTTCTGGACGTCCTTCTGGTAGTCCTGGTCCTTAACCTTTCTCTTCTTGAAGGCCATCCAGTTGGCCAGGTCACAAAACTTGGAAACAGTCTGGGCCTGCTCCTCCTGAAGCTTGGAGAAAAATATGTTGGACTTGGGGTTGGACCCAAACTTCACCTTCAGGTGCTTGTGCCACACTTCCAGGATGGTTATAATCTCCATCTCTCCCTTAATACAGGCACTCTGACAGTTCCATGGTGCTGTGGCCCTGCTCTTTCCTCTCTGGAAAGTCACCTTCTTGCCTACCCATTGCCGCTCAAAGTAATCAAGGTAGACTTGAAAATGGTGGAGTGCTTCTTGGTATAAGCATCCCCCAGGAGGGCCTCAAAGTCAATCCTAGTATGCTCTGGCCGCACAAAAGCCAAGGCAGCAAACTGGGTCATGGCAAAGCGGCACTTCCCTTTACTATCATTGAGATACTTCTCAAAAAGCTCCTTCTTGCTCTTGAGGTGTTTGATGAGGGCCTGCCTAAATGGAAGAAGCAGCCCTGTACTTCTCTATTGAAGGTGGCCTCAAAAGCTCTGAACTGAGCTTGCTCAAAGTCCATTATAAGCACCTTTGTCCAAGTGAGCACACATGAGCTAACTGCTCTGCGGCTATGGTGGACTCATTCTTCTTGGTGGAGAAAGGGTTTGCTCTGGTGGCGTGAGTGGGAGGGGGAGCTGGTTAGTGAAAAGGGAGCTCAAAGCATCCTGGACAATTTTAAATACTCTAGTGTAGACTTCTGTCTTGGAACTAGGCAGGAGGAAGAACACAAGAGAGATAACCTGGTCATTGAACTACCCATGCAGGACCCAAAGCTGCTTGAAGATGGTTGGTCAGGTTGCAAATGTGCCATCACACAGCCAGGTGGTAGCAGTGTTGAGCTGCTCCAAGCTTTGGGTTGTGGCATAAGCAATGATTCTATCCTCTACTTCCTGTCCATTGTCATAGTGCAGGAACGTCTCTCCATCCTTGGTTTTCTTGAGGGCATCATAAAGGACCAAGTCTTCAATTGTGGTGGCACTCTTGTCCAGGGGATTAGTGGCTTGGCGCCTATCACTAAGCAACTTAGCCAACTGGCTGTGGGTTGGCACCCTCTTCAGATTGATGGGGGAGAGGTCCTTGCAGGCAAGAACTGCCAGCTGGGTTGGGGAAAATTCCTTGGAGATAGGAATAATCTGCACAAGGTACCATTTCAGGAGACAGGCTATGGTTGTATTGGTTATCACACAAGTGTGCTTGCCCTTGATAGTTTGGGCCTTGTCTCAGCGCTTGGTGTTGAGCCAAACTAGACAGGAGTGGTCCTCACAGGTATAGTGGTGGCTCTTGAAGCCCTGGTTGGCGTTATTGCAGGAGAAGATGTAACCATTTGCTACCATGGCTGGCCCTCCTTTGACACTCATTATGGGGAAGTATTTTTCCAAGGTGAAAGTGACCTTGAACTTCCCATCAACATTGCAGATATTGTGGGCCACAAGAGGGTCCCAGGGGCTGGCAGGAGCATGGCAGAAGCCAGGGAAGTAATCAGGGCAGGGCTTTGAATTGTCCCCTGATAAAATTGAAGGAGGGGAGTTCAGTGGGGAGAGGCAGAAGGGGGCTTATCTTGGTGCTCCTCATGTGTAGGAGACTTATCCTTTGGAGGTGACTTCTTGACCTGGCGCTACTTTTTGGTAGGCTCCTTGTCTGAAGCAGAGTTATAAAAACTGTGGTCAGTTACTGAACCATCAGTTTTCTCCCCCCCAGTGGAGTGAGCAGTGCTCTTCTCACAGGAGGGCTTTGGGGAGGGCTTAGGAGTGGCCTTCTTTGATGAGACAGGCTTTTTCTTTGGAGTCTTTGGGGCCTTGGAGGGACGTTTGGCACCCTTTTGTTGCTTTGAGGTGTTTTTGTCCTAAAATAATAAGCTACAAGTTCTAAGGTAAAGCTTTGTATTTTAAAAAAAATAAAACAACTATAAAACAAACTAAATAAAAATAAACCTTATATGGTTTTTAATGGCGTTTAAAAGTTAAAAAGTACTTGTATAGCTTTTTATTTTATTATAGTTTTAAATAAAAAGTTAAAAGTTAAGATTTTCTTTAAAATTACTATGTTTATATATAGATTTTATTTTAAAAATCAAATAATATGAAAGAGAAAAGTTGAAAATACAACATATCAAAAAATCAGATGATTTTATTATGTAAAACATAAAGTTTTATATGTGAGAAATGAAAAGTGTTGACATTATGATTGACAATTAGTAAAAAAAGCTGAATTCTCACTGATAATTAGAAAAATTGTAGACATTATTATTGACAACATTAACACTGCTAACATTTTTTTGAAAATTCACTATGAAAAAATATAGTATGCTTAATTAAATTTAAGCAGGCTAGAAAATATTAACTGTTTTCTGTGTGTTTTTGTTCATATAATAAAATTAAAAAATATGAAAATAAGTTAAAAATTATCAAAGCTCTTAATTTCTTTATTAAATATTATATTTGGGTAGTGGTAATATGATATTTTACCATTGTGTATATTGAAAGTTTTTAGTAAGTTCTCTTCAGATATAAAAAAGGTAAAGTGTTGACAACATCACTTACAACATTATTTATAGGAGGTGACATATTAGTTTAATCTTAATTGCACCACTCTAATTTGCTTAACTCCACCCTGGCAGATAATCACAGACAAATTAACAGCATTTGTGAGCGTTGATATTATTTTTAAGAATAAATGCAAGTAACTTACATAGTAACTCATGCTTAAATTATTGGATTGCTGTTAGCCACCAATTCACTTAATATATTAAAGCCGGAATAAGTATCATAGATATATTTACAAGATAAACATTTCAACAATCAACTTTATGCACAATAATTTTTCTATATATCAATGTAATAAAAAATTAAATGTGCACTTAATTTTTTATTGTAGATGTTTCAGTTTCATTATTAAAAATAAGTTCAGCTTAAAAAGTGTTGACATTGACACTTTTGCGTTGTGAAAACAAATAAAAAATAAACTAACTTTTATTAGTAAATGTAAAGGGAAAATCAGGTTAAATCAAGATTTTTATTAAGCTTAATATGAAAATTGTGTCAAAATGGCCACAATTTTTGTCAACATGGGCAATGTTGCCGTATATAAGCCACAGCTTCTTGGAAATTAAGCAGAATTTTCTTACCAAATAAATTTATGAATCTTTTCTTTGCCAACTTACTTCCTTATCTGTTTCTTATAAATTTTCTCTACTAGTTGCATAGTATTCAGCCAACCCTGCAGAAATATTTGCAATATTCCCCATAAGCATTCTAGTATGCTCATAATTATTATATTCCCCAGATTTGAGATGGGGGTGCTAAACTAACTAAGCTTGGCTCCCATCCTGGGGTTAGAATCCACCAGGACACCATCCAATGCAACACTGAGATGGCTGCTCAAATAGGGGTCCATAAGGACAAATTGGGGGCAGCTGAGGGAGATATGTGTTAAGACTCATCAGCAGCATACTAGTTAACAACCAGGGGGTACACTTGGGGCTGTGCCAAGGAATCACAGGAATGCCTTTTGAAAAGGTGTAATCTTCCTCAATTATATTGAATGGTACCAAGATCTCCTCACCAAGAAAGATACCAGGTACAGAGGTGGGTAGGACAAGATCCACATCATTGGAAGTGAGACTATGGACACAAGTCTCCCCAGTAAAGAGGAGATTGTGAGATCTACCTTGAAGATTGGCTAAAAGGTGAAGAAGCTGGGTGATATTTTCTCCCATCAGATGGTTAGAGGAAGAAACTTTCAACCAAAGATCTGTGGCAGTGTTTCATAACATAAACAGGGTGGGGGATAGAAAAAACACAAAAATTTAAGGGCAGGGAGCAAAATTTCCATATTCTCCAAGAACTTTGAGAAATGCTTGTGCACTTGGAGATGGTGTGTTTAATAGAAACAGTGGATGCCAGGGGGGAAACAAAAATTGGACTCCTTTGGAGCCTTGATAGGCACAGGAGAACTTGAAAACTGCAGGAGAAGCATTTAACATTAACACTTTCAAATTTAAAGCCAAAAGTTAGTAAAAACACACTGAATGCTCAAACTTAAAGTAAGAAAATATAATACCTTTTAACTTGATTTTTAGGTTTGAGACCACTTTTGAAAGCAAAAACCATTAAAATATATTGTTCAACGCTAATGTTAACTCTAAGGGACTTCAAAAAATGCCTGAAGCCAGGGAAAGGGAAAGAAGGTAAGGGGGACTTTAATTTAACTAAAACTTTTAAGCAGAAGGACTCCAAGAAGAGGAGTCAAAACTCAAAGTTTAAATTAAACCCCTTTATTTGCTAAGAATAGATAAGCAGGGACCCAAATTGCTCCTTCTTGTCTTATAAGGGACAGGAATATTAACAGCAGGGCCACTAAGAGCATGGGAGCCTGCTGGTTGGCTGGGAGAGATTATCTTCAATCCTAGGTCAGGAGGGTTGGAAGCTTTTGAATTAATTTCTGGCTTGTCTTCTGATGAAACATTGCCTAAGGAATACTTCAGGGACCCATTAATCCCAGATAGATTTGGATTTGATGCTGTTGATTTGTCAACATGTGGTTGGTTATCACTTATAGTTTTTTAGAGCGGTTGACACCAGGCCAGTAAGTAATCTAAATTGATCAGCATTTTCTCTCATGACAGGGAAGAGGAAGCAGGGTGATCAGTAGGGTATATCAAGACAAATATTTTGTCCAAATTATGTGCTAAATCCTCCAAAGACTTAAGAGGTTTATTCAGCTTTTGGTTAGGTTTCTTTGTTTGGAAGGGGAAGAGAGTCCTATTCATAGTTGAGGGGAGTAACTTTACGCTAGATCTCCCTTTGGCTGATCCACTATACTGAATATATCACACTTATGACATTAATGCATTGAAATAGTTGCCTTAAAAAAGGTCCAAAATGGGAAAGGATCAAACCTTATAAGGAAATATGTAATCTGGGTTAAGGAATTGATTCAAAATGGGTGCTAACCAGTGTTGCAGCTGACAATATATTAATTTTTCTCCTTTTATACTTAGGAATCAATGTCCTTTCTTATTATAGTATGTGTCAGGATTTTGTGATATTGGTTAATTAACGGATTCAACCAATTAACGCAGGCCAGCAGTCAATCACTCTCAGGAATGATTTCAATAGAATAATGCAGACTGTGGGCTGCAGGATCAATGAATCAACAACCAAATCATATCCTGGCATTAACAAATTCATGTATTGCAATTAATTAATGGAACATGCAATTACTGCTCATTAATTGGTCCACCTCAACAACCACTTCAAACATTCTTCTCATAATGATTACTATTCTAATTTTTAATCTTATCCTAGAACAAGGGCCATAATATGGGCCATCATCTGAAACACTTCTAGAAGAGTCCAACATGGACTGGGCTGTCATGCCAAAAACTCTAGGACAAAAAAGCCTCAAGCCTATTGTATCAGAGTAGCTCTGATTAAGTGAAACAATCATCTCTGTGAACTAGTATACAACCACTGGCTAGCTGGCCCTGGAAGTGGCTCAGGTAGACAGAAAGGATACCAATCTGTGGAAGATGGCAAGCAAGCTTCTGTCAAAAACACCCCAAAAAGGCTGGGCCTCCTGCTGTGCCGCCCTAATGCTACTTCAGTCTCTTTTAGTGTTGTGAGCTAACTCAGATAAAACGTGGGCAGGTGGGCCGCCTTAAAGCCAGTCCATTAGAATAAAAGACCGATGATTCCTTATAAACTTGATGATTTCTCCAAGGCATATTTCCTTAATGTGATCCTCTCTTAGGCTTTATTAGTGGATAGCAAAAGATTATACTGTTGTCATACAGTATAATTATCTATAGTAAAATATAGAGACAGCATCTTATGAACCTATATCCAGAAGTAGGAAGAATCATACTAAATCTTCTGGGCCTTGGGCCCTGTCAGACTTGCTACTTCTGATGACAACAAAACATTCCAGGCCAAAGGTTCCGCCAAAGTCACAGGTTCTATGTATTTTCCTAATGCTAGAAGACTTAGGATATCAGCTGAGAGGTGATAAAATATCATGGTTAGCAATTTTCTGATATTGGTGCTCCTCTTACCAAAAATATTTCCTGTTTTACTAGCCACCAGAAATTTGCCTATTGCTGACATCATACACTCCTCTGAGCTGAATACCAATGAATTAGTGAAAATGATTCTCTCAGCCAATCAGACCTCACTGCAAATCATCCTAATAACTTTAAGCCTTTCCCCCTCCCTCAGGAAACTTGTTTCTTGATAGCTTTATCTCCTTAATAAATATAGCTGTTTTCTCAAAGGTTTACCCTGGATCTTTACTTGGGGCTTCTGGCCCTGGTTACAGATTTGATAGCCTAGACTGGCGTGAGTTGAGTGATTAAATTGTACCCAGATGATCCCACCTAGTGGGGTTATAACCCCATAGTTCCCAAACTTGGCGCTCTTTCTTGCCAATAACCTTCATGTTTTCAGGTTTATGTTTCTCTCCTAGATCACCCATTTTGAGATGACAGATTTATCCTTCACAGTGCCTTGGCTTTCTGTGTCTTTCACTTCTTAGGTCAGAGCTTCTCTCCCATAATAAACCCTGGCCTTGCCAGAGCTCTGCCTCCAACTTGAAAGCTTTGGGAGATTGGTTATGGGGGTGAGGAGCATTGGATTTCATTCTTTAGTGGTCTCAGGGGCAGTACTGGGGTCTGTTGCCAGATATTGAGGTACTCTGCTAATGTATCTGACTTTTTTAGTATAGTATAGGTGTTTCCACTATTATAGGGGGAAGTTATTGATGTACCAGGGGTAAAGAAGTTTGATTAAAGAAGTCCCATCTTACCCTTTCTTTTCAGCCTATCCAGGTGGGAAACCTGGCAACAGTGGATTCAACCAAGTGCCCTGAGGCTGCAGTTGTAAATTTCTGTGGCCCACCTTTGGCCCTGGATCAGGATGTATTTCCCAGACCATCAAAAAAAGTGGCCTGCGTGCAGGCAAAACAGCTCCAAAACCTGGAGGACTTGGCCCATGTTGTGTTCTGAGGCGCGGCACAGACACACAACAGGAAATCCTAACCTTGGGATTGGATTTGTACTAAGTCTTGGTTAGATGACAGGGAAGGCAAATGTGTTTACCTTGTGGCCCTGGAAGAATAATCTCTACTAGTTGTGGCTAGAGAGAGGCGCAGAAGTACAGAAGACACAAATATGAAAATGTGAATAGAACTTAATTTTTATTGGTGAATATGAAATGGAATATACAGTGGTTAGGAATATCACAAAACACTACCAGGACAGTAGGATCACTTGCCACCAGCATTAGTGGGGCAAATGAGTTGCGCAGGATCAAGAAACCAAACAATTGAACTTCTTGATTCAGCCATTAACTTGTTTTTAGAGGCAAAAGCAAAAGCAAGAGATTTGTCCTCAAAATGGCTACCAAAGGCGAATTTGAAACATGGTGAATAGCAGTATTCACAACATTGCCCTCTCCTAGATTGGCCTTAGGGGGGGTAATATTTACAAAGGAACTTTGTGTGCACTTGAGCAAAAGGACGGCCACTGGAGAGGAGCTTTACATTGTACTCAGTCCCTCACTTTAAAGTCACTTCTAAAGGGCCAATCCATAGAGAGTCCAACTTATGTGCACAACCACCTACTCTGTGTTGGTAGTAAAGAACATGGTCCCCAACATGAAACTCAGGCAGGGGGGAGCGTCCAGCATTATTGGGAGAGAGTTCAAGCATCTTAGTCTTGTATGCAGAAGTGTAAGCAGTGGCCTGTATATCAATTATGAAGTTGACTAGATCCTTGATGTGGTCATCAGGATTCATGGCTTTGTCAGAGGTAAGCAAGGGGACCCCAAGAGCAAAGGGGTAGTAGCCTCTTGCCCATATAACATAGCAAAAGGGGAGTATCCTGTGACACAATGTTTGTAAGGCAGTATACAAAGAGAGCGGCAGGTAAGTATAGATCCCAGTTGGCAGCGTCAGAGTAGGTGAGCTTCCTCATGATGGAGACCAGTGTCAAATTAGCACGCTCAACTGCCCCATTGGTAGAAGGGTTGTAGGGGGAAGAGAAAGACTGATGAGACCCCAAAGCTTCAACAACAGAGGTTACCAGCTTGGCGTTGAAGTTAGTCCCATTATTGGAGAGCAACACTTGAGGACAGCCATGGCGGTAGAAAACATCTTGTAGAAGGAAGGCAGCAGTTGTCTTAGCTGTGATGTCTTTTGTTGGGCAAGCCTCTACCTCTTGCTGAAATGATCAGCTGCAATCATAATAAAGCAACACCCAGAATTTGAGCAGGGGAGAGGACCTACTGTACCAATGCTGATAGTGTGGAAGGCATGTTGTGGGGGGACTAATTTGAACTCGTGGGCAGCATCTTAAGGCCTTTACAGCTGGCAATTGTGGCAGCTAGCTATGACGTCTGGTATCAACAGGCAAAGGCTCTCCCAGAAGTAATTCTTTTGAAGCCAGTCAAAGGTGTTGGCAATGCCTCCATGCCCAGTCTCTTTATGAGCTTGCAACACTACCAAGAGGCAAAGACTGGGTCATACATAAGGCAGATACTGATCTTGTACCTTCTTGAAGAGCTGATTGTTGCGTTTGAGGATATCTTTGGATAGCTTGGACAAGGCCAGTTGTACTTCTTTGGTCTCACTTTCCCACAAAGACAGGTACCTAATCAGTTTGTATAACCAGTCAGCCTCTGAAGGTTGCAAAGCAAGAATGGGCATTCTAGAGAGCCCATCAGTGTTCTGGTGTTAAATCCCAAGGCAGTGGAGCACCGTGAAGTTGTATCCCTGCAGACGTAGAGCCCATCTAGCTAGGTGCCCTTCAGGCTCCTTAAGCTGTTATAACCACTTAAGAGAAGTGTGGTCAGTGACAACAGTAAAGTGGGTGCCATATATGTAGTGACAAAACTGCTTGACTGCATGTAATATGGAAAGGCACTCCTTCTCTGTGACACTATAGTTCTTCTCATGCTTGTTTAGCGCGCAGGAAGTGTAAGCCACGGGATGGTCTACATCCTCGTTGTCTAGTTGGGCCAGAATAGCCCCAATTGCAAGATTTCTAGCGTTGGTGTATAGAGTGAACTCCTTATCATAGTCAGGATACACAAGGATTGGCACCTCTTTGAGTTTTTGCTTAAGGGTCTCAAAGGCTTGCTGTTGACTGACGGTCCATTCAAAAGGGACATTACGTAATAACTGGACTAGAGGTTCACTATTATTGGCAAAGTCAGGGATAAACTATCTGTAGTAGCCCATCATCCCCAGAAAGACTTGTACTTCTTGTAGGTTGGTGGGCAGAAGCATTTTGTTGATGGCTTCAACCTTCTTAGTCATTGGGCAAATCCTGGTCTGGGTTACTTTATGGCCTAAGAATTCAGGACGCTCTTTGAAGAAGGCGCACTTGGAAGGCTTTAGTTTGAGGCCCACTTCTTGAATCTTTATGAACACCTCTTTGAGATGAGCCAGGTGGTTGGTGAAGGTAGCGCTGAAATCCGTTATATCATCCAAGTATACTAGGACACACAACAACTTCAAGTCACAGAGGATGGAGTCCATGGCCCTTTAGAAGGTGGCTGGGGTGTTGCAGAGTCCCTGCAGCATGCAAGTAGGCTCAAAAAGCCCTTCAGATGTAATGAGCACGGCTTTCTGACAATCCTTGGGCAACAGGTTAACTTGCCAGTATCCAGATGCCAGATCCATTGTGGAGAAGAATTTAGAGCCTCCAAGGCGTCAGAGGGCATCATCAATACACAGCAAGGGGTATGAGTCCTTCTTAGCCAAAGAGTTCAATTGGCAATAGTCCATCACAATACAATGACCCCCATCTTTCTTCTTTAGGATGAGTAGTAGGGATGCCCAAGGACTTTGGGAAGGAGCCAGCAGCCCAGCGTCTAACAGTTGCTTGAGCTCTTTAGATACCTGGGCGTCCTCTACACAACTGCAGCAATATGGTTTAGCACAGAAGGGAGGAGTGTTGCCAGTGTCAATCTGATGGATAACGCCTTTGGCTAACCCATAGTTGGTACTGTCCTTAGCAAAGATGTTGGAAAATTGGTCTAGTAAATCCAGCACCTCTTTCTGTTGAACCGGGGACAGCTGTGGGAAGTCTTGCGCAGTGAACAAGGATAAGACTTGAGGCTCATCTTCAGGTAGGTTAAAATCCTGGAACGTGCCAAAGGGATGAAGAGACAGGACATCAGGAGCGCTCAACAACTTGCCATATCCAACAACCTGCCCCCTAGACACAGTCATGGGGATTGCAGTCAGGTTGGCTACCAACAATTGAACAGGGTCCTTATGAGAGACATCTAGGATTCCAGGACAGAGATAAGGTTTGTTGCACCCTAATGAGGGGGGAGAGTACAACTCCAAGAAGGTTTGTTCAGGTAGTTCATATGATATCTGGGAGTCCAGGATGGCCTGGGAGCCAGGTGGGATGGTGACAGCAGACGTGGCTAGGAGAGGGATCCCCTCAGATGCAGGACAAGCCATGGGTGGACATTTCATGTTGGAGGAGTGAGTGCAATATTTGAGGTTGAAAACCCCAGTGGGATACTCCAAGGCACATGTCTTGAGCCGTTTCCCGGGAACTTTAACCGGCTCTTCAAAGATCAGAGGGACTTTGTATCCCAGAATAGAGAGGTAACCATCTTTCAAGTTGATTATCCCATTATATTCCCTAAGGAACTGGGTGCCAACTAAGAGATTGTAACTCTCATTTTCCAAGACAACTGCTGGCGCAGCTAGAAGAAGTTTGCCAAACTGCATGGGTAGAGCAGAGTAAGCCCCTATGGCGCAGGTCATAGACAGTCCAGCTGTGCCATACGTCTGGTGATAGTTAAGGTCAGGGGCAAGTCTGAGTTTCTTCACAAGCTTGGAGGAGACAACGTTGACTGGCAAGCCAGTATCTAGAACAGCCTTGATCTTCACTTTTTGAATGGAGATCTCTACTCAAGTGGTAGTGCAACCAAAGGGTGGAAGGACAGCCAAGATATCTTGAGCCTCTGCTAGTTCCTTATCCCACTTCTCAATCATGCATCTTAATCCCAGGAACTCCTTATAAACAGTCTGGAGGGGGAGCAAAACAGATACATTCTTGAAGACAGCATCAGCAACCTTGGCAGCTTCTTCTGATGACTCCACTAGCACAGGGGACCTCTTAGCCTGAGTGAGGTAAGGGCAAGAGACAACTTCTTTGGCTTCAGGCAAAGGCTTAGCAGTAGTTGTAGTCTTTCCTGAGCGTAACTTATAGGGGACTGTAATGGTTTCAGGAACAGCCAGAACAGAGTATCCATATGCATCAGCATTGTCAGTATCAGAGTCATCCAGGTCAGAGTCATCAGAGATATTGTGAAACAAGAGGAGGATAGGAGGAGCCTCATTGTCAGCAGGCTCAGAGTCAGCTATAGAGGGAGGGATTGAAAGAGACTGGGAAGAATTGTCAACTGAGAGCGTCTCTGCCTCTAGGTTGACTGCTCTTTTCCTGCCTGCTCTTTTGGATCAGCTCCTTCAACCCGCAGGTTGGTGCAGACTTGCAAGAATGATGACCTATCTGACCACAGTTGTGGCAACCTTGGCGTTGAGGAGGATTTTGCGAGTTCATGGTAAGAATGCGAGGACCACGGGAAGATGAACCAGAGTTAGAAGTAGCTCAACCTTCTCTAACAACTGCGCCAGAGTGGGTAAGGTGCATATCCTGCAACAACGTCTTTATGCTCTTCATGGAGGAAAGCATAGCCTTGTGGGCTTTGAAGTGAAGGCATAGAAGTTGGTTAACCTTGAGGCTTGAGGGCTTGAGCGCAAGCCATGTAGGCTTCATGGGCTGTCAACTGTCTGCTCATGATCAGTTGCTGTCCTTCCATGTAGAATTGGTCTACAAACTCAGCTAGTGTCTCTTTAGGCTTGAAAGCAATATGCATGAAGGCGTCCTTCTTTACTTTCAGGCTAAGGTCACCACCAAACTCATCAATCAGAAGCTGCTTCATATCTTCCCACATCTCAATGGAGGGCAACTCAGGCACCACCACCTCCTGGCAAGTCAGATGTAGACAGGTCAGAATATGTTCTTTCTTAACTTTTTCTGAAGCCTGTCTCATGGCAGTTTTGTAGATAGTTAGGAAAGCTGCAATGATTGAGGTTTTAGGATCAAAGACTTGCTTAAAGGTAGGCTTGAAGTGTGCTTTGGGGGTTGGGCCACCATTGTTGCTATTGAGTACGTTTATACGCAGGGAAAACTCTGCTTTGGATTCAGAGGGGGGCTGTCTAGCCCATAGCTGACAAACACTTTCTTCAAGGGTAGTAAGGGTCTCAACAGCGTGGGCTCCTGTATTGACAGCTTGAGTGGTTTGTTGTGCAGTAGTATCTAAGTATTGACCTTGGGTGGTCATTATTGTGGAGAGTTCAGCCAGTTATAAAGTAAGGGATGGCCCCACTGAGAGGCAAGGGGCAAACCTATCATTCACAGAGTCAATCACATCATTCATCTCTTGTACGTCTCTATCCAGTTCAGAATGGTCCCGCTTCAATTGATCCACTTTGTTAGCTAGAGCAATTAGTTCCCTAGCTCATTGGATTGAGGAGCTCCTAATAAGCCAGGGCAGCAACCATCTTCATTGATAACCCCACCTGAACTAGCAGCAGTTGCCATCATTTCACGTAGGGCGGCAAGTTCTTGCTGTAACTCCGCAACTTGAGCAGTTAACTCAAGCACCTGGGGATCAGGTTAAGGGCTTCAGCAGGACGTCCCTGACTGCAGGTAGTTGTTTGTAGCTTGCAAATGGCATCCCATATTCTCTGCTCTCTATCCACCAAGTCATCAGAAGGGGAAGAGGGCGGAACATCTGGCTTGGGTGTAGATAGCTCATTCACTTGACTCTGGAGTTTAGCTATAGTAGCAGCGGTAGAAGCTCTCTCTTGTTCAAAAGCTGTACTGAGTTCATTAAGGCCACTAGCAGCCAATTCTGCTACCTGCTGTAATTGCTCAAAGGAATATGTGCTGAATGCATTGAGTTATTGCACAAGCCGTTCAAAGTCAGTGAGATAAGCATTTAAGGTGGAATCTACTTGAGTTTGCCAGGGTTGTTCTAGCTGGTGAAACTTGTGTAGGCGTTCTCTCACGTATTTGGGGATGGACTGGTGCATTCTTTCAAGAGAATTGACCAAACGGGTCTGGGAAGTGACAGAGTTGTGTTGGTTGTCAGATACCAAGGAAAACAGGGAATGAATCCACTGTTGGTAGGCAGCAAGCTGGTCCCAGTGATGAGTAACCGCTGCTTGCAGAGACAAGATTTCTTAGACATGGAGTCCCAACACCATTTGATGGTGGGCTAAAGCAGGCTGCACAAAGGATAATAGTAAGTGCTTAGCAGAGCCAGCCACTGAGAGGAGATGTTGTGGAAATTGAGGAGCTACAATTAATTTGTAGTATTCAGCCCAACTGAACTGCAACTGATGGCAAGGTTTGGCTCCTTCATGGGCTATCCCAAGGGCTACCGGCATGACTTGCTCCAAGTCAGGGGTACCCATGAGGTAAGCAACTAGATGGGGACCATTACCAAGGTTCAGTATAGTGGGGGTAATAGGCTGGTTGGCAATATCTTCTTCAATAGGAGTATTGTTTATTTCAGGTGAAGTTGACTCGTATAGGCGGAGGCAAAGGACCTGACAATGTGGATGTAAAAGGGATAACTGAGGGGCTTACAGCCCCTGTAGTGAGCACCTTTTTTGTTGTGTTCTGAGGCGCGGTACAGACACACAACAGGAAATCCTAACCTTGGGATTGGATTTGTACTAAGTCTTGGTTAGATGACAGGGAAGGCAAATGTGTTTACCTTGTGGCCCTGGAAGAATGATCTCTACTAGTTGTGGCTAGAGAGAGGCGCAGAAGTACAGAAGACACAAAGATGAAAATGTGAATAGAACTTAATTTTTATTGGTGAATATGAAATGGAATATATATTGGTTAGGAATATCACAAAACACTACCAGGACGGTAGGATCACTTGCCACCAGCATTAGTGGGGCAAGTGAGTTGCACAGGATCAAGAAACTAAACAATTGAACTTCCTGATTCAGTCATTAACTTGTTTTGAGAGGCAAAAGCAAAAGCAAGATATTTGTTCTCAAAATGGCCCACCAAAGGCAAAATCAAAACATGGTGAATAGTGGTATTCACAACAGCCCACACAGTGGATGAACGCTTTGTGTTGGCCTTCCTGGCTAAAGTTCCCATTTCTCCTTTGGAGTCCCCTCCAACTGCAGAGGAGACATTAATTCAGTTAGATTGCTTGTTGTCCTGGTGTTGCCTGGTCCTGAAACAACTAGCAGACCAACGGAAAAATGCAGGCTGCATGGAGCCTGAAAAGCCTAACCTGCAGCCCGGGGAAATTGAGTATCAAATCCCGCAATCAGTGGTGTCCCAGGTAGCCAATTTCTCCGGCCCAGAAGTCCCTCAGCCCAAAATAATTGAGTTCTGGAACTCTCTGGTGGAGACGCCAGAGGAAGGCATTAGGGGAAATGTGCACCCTGAGTCCTCGGAAGGCTCTTAGCCAATTGAGGGACTGAGTTTGACATCCGGGCCTGCGGCCCCTATTTTTCTTGGTCTCAAACCAGGAGAAGATTGGCCAGTAGTCTTTAATAGGCTCCTCTTTAGATTGCACTCCAATAGCCCCTCTCATAACCCCCCAGTCCTATCACCCCCCCTCTGAATAAAATGGAAGCATGGGCCACCAGGCCCCTTGCTTATCAATTCCAATTGTTGAATAAACTCCTGATTTTGCAAATCCTTTTGTAGTTTTGAAGTTTGTTAAATAATAAAGGTAATTGTCTCAACTCCTGCTTTTGTCCCGCCTCCCGCTTTCCCTGGCCCACCTGCCCATTGTTTTTTGCTGAGAGTTGTTCCAAGAATATTAATTCGGATCATTCCCTGATATTTACCCGTGCACTTGGTCTGTCTGCCTGGAAGTTTTAGCAAAAAGGGCACCCCGCTGAAATCATGTTGTCTCCTTGGTACAAGATGGCTATGTGGATACTGGTGCCTATTTCTCTATTGTTCTGGTCCACTAACCCTGTCTTTTGGAGAAAACTTTCCTTTATTTCTTGATCTTCTGAGTTTATTCCTGGTCTGTTTGTAAATTTAATTGGACATCTCACCCAGGTTCCCACCAACTCAGTATCCTATGGTTTATTCCCTTGGTTGTCTTCTTATCTTGAAGAACTGTTGCCCCCTTTAGAATCTGGTACTACTGAAACTCCTTCTTCTGACTTGGACAATCCTTCCCCCTCAGCAGTTTCAGCTTCCTTCCTACCCTCCTTGCATCAAATCCCTGATTCAGATGCAGAGGTCCCTTCCACTTGGGATTGCTCTCTGTGGTTACTTACTGGAGCCTTGGTCATGGCTTTGGATGCATACTTCCCTCCCCTTTCACATCCGGTCTCCTTTGGGAGGTCCCTTCAAGCGGCTATCCCAGTCTTGCACTGGATGGTATCCTGGTGGTTGGTCCCACCAGGATGGGAGCCAGATTTTGTTAGTTTAGCCCCCCTCTCTTACAGCAGTGACCCCCATGGGTTCAGGGGCCTGATGTCATGGTAGAGTCCCTGCAAAATTCTGAAAAATTTAAAACCAGGAAGAAAATCACCAAACCATCAACAGATTGAAAGTTAACAAAAATTGCAAGGTTGGGATGCGCAGACGGCAATCTCTGAGCAGAGGCAAAAGGGCAATTTAGCCAAAGGAAACTAGGGCAGAGCAGAAGAACAACACTGGTTGAGGGATGGTGACAGGATTTTTAATTGCACAATCTCACAAATTGATTCCACAACTTCTTCAACTTAAAATCAGGGGTCCAGAATCAGGGGTCCAAAATCAGTGCAGAGGCAGCAGAAGCCGCAGAATTGAAGCCACAAACTGTGAGGTACCACCCAGGAATGTACATAAGAAGGGACTACATCTTTGGGGGATAACAATCTGCAAACTTTAAATTTTGATCTTGGTTTTAACACCAATGTGCTTATTGAACAACTAAAGTAGTTCTCAGGAACCATAAGTCAATACAGGGATTGGATCCGGTGAGGATGTAGATGTGACAGGCCTCAATTTTTGTTGCCAAGCCTCCATGAGTCACCCAAAGTTATGGGATATTGTAAATAGATTTTGGCGCCAAAAAGCACCAAATCATCTGTTTTTGAGGTTATCAAGCCTTTTTTTAGCTTGTTTGATAAAATTGGCAAACCCTGCACAAGCTTTGCCACTGCCCATTTATTGTCAATGGCTTGGTTTATATCAGCCAGGCTCTTCATGGGTCTTTTCAGGGCTAGCTGTTTGGGCGCTTTCTTCTAGGATGGGCAATTCTGGTTAAGATGGCATTTACTGTGACTGGATGGCTGGAATCCAAACTCCAGATATGCACTAGGATAAGATACTTGAGCTCTTGGGGATCTGGATCTCCAGGAATACTATGATCTGCTTAGGTCAGTATGAATTACCAGATACCTTTAGGATATATCTCTTGTATATCAAATATGGATAATACCATTGTCTTGAATTTCTCCCTTGATCTGTATTATATACACTTCCCAGAAGAATAAATGTAATAGATGGCTTGCTTTAGTAGTTTACTTCTAATTCACTGGTGTAACTGTACTATAAGTGATAGGTATGGGGAAGGAAGGAGATTAAAGGTGAGAGAAAGGGATCTTTTTTGGAAGGAGCAGGATGGTCTTGCAGTCTGAAGGAGAGTAAGCATGTTGTGTTTGGCTCTTGGGGAAGATATTCATGAGGAGATGGAGGGAAACCTTTATAACAAAAGGTTTGTGGTTCAAAGATAGCCTTGGGTTAGCCTTCAGGGAAAATTAAGAGGATGTACCTTAGTTTCCTGGAAAGGTAAAGGAGAGTTTTCTTTTTGTAGAAAGGAATGGAAAAAGCTTGAAGAATACAAAAGTCAACACAAATATGGATAAACTTATCTTTGTTTAGAGCAAGAATTCTATTTATATAGTAGGCTGGGAGAGGGATTGTTCACTAGATAGACAAAGGGGCTGGTTGGGTTTGAAATTGTACCAGGATCATAATGACTAAGGTAATACAATCTGGAATGTCTGGATATTGCAGTTGGACCATTTAAGGAAAGGGGCAGCTGCTGAACTCAAAAGCAATCCCAACTAGATCTTTGCAAGTATTGCAATTTGCGGGCCATATCAAAATGGCATTAATGGCACAATTTATGATAAACTGCATGTGGCCCTCTTGATAAGGAACCCCACTCAATACCATCTTTAGTGTATATACTACTTGGGCGCCATGGGTAGGATAAGTTGGTGTAGCCTGGGTACTGTTGATGGTGGGATGGTACTGGTCGATGCCCTTTTTGGTAATGGGTCTGGCTGGTTCCCGACTTGATCCAAAGTTGGGGAACCCCATCAGTTTTACTGAGCTTCCATGAAGGAACATTTTTAAAAAAATCAATTTTGGATCGATGGTTTACTATAACATGGTGAAGACTACCAGCCTATACTGGTGACATGATCTCTGAGAAAGGTTGTTGGAAACCCTATTGGTTGAGACCCGCCTCCTTTTGGCGAAACCCCGTCGAAATTTAGATGTTGGTTTTTATCGGCGCTTAAGGGTTCTGTAACCAATGGTTTTAAGGGTGGAGGGTGATGTTATTAAAGCTAATAAGGGTTGGCTGTATTTATGGATGGATGGTTTTGATTGGCTGGATTAGGTGGGTGTAACTGTTGGTCTTTATCTTATTTTTTATTGGGGCTGCGTTCGATGAGATTGGCAGTTAGAAAAGGCGTAAGGGTAGGAATTTATGGGTGGGATTAAAAAGGGTAAATCGATGGCAGTTGTGGTTTAATGTGGCGTTGGAACCGATTCTTTGATGGGGTGATTAAAATCGAATAATTAGTGAGTTGGTTTGAATTAGGAGTTTATATTTGAGCGGATAAATTGTTGCAACTGGTAATTGACAGTTGAAACCGAATATAAATTAAATTTAAAATTAAAATTGGTTGAGTATAAATAGTTTGCATCTTTGGAGAATGGAGTATATGTTATCTCTCATAGTTCTGGTATCTTTAGTGAATGGGCTCCCTCAGGGGCCTGTGGAGGATATTGCCAATGCCTTGAATCCCGACTTCAATCCAGTGACTCGAGCTTTGCTGCTGCCTTTGACGGCTATTCCTGGGAGTACCAGCTCTGGCAACGGACAACCCTTTGGGAAGGCTAGACCAATCGAAACATTGAACCAGAACGTCATCGATCCCTCTTTGGAGCCATTCAAGTCTAGCCCTGCACCAATCCCTGCATCGTCCAAAGACTTTGACACGGCAGAACTGGCCGAGAAGCTGTTTGGTGGCCTTTTCGAGCCCCCCAAGCAGACGGAACCCATGGATCCCCAAGAGTTGGCAGACTTCATCCTCAATGCCAAGATTCCCACTGACCTTTCCATAAACGACGTCCTTACCTTGGCGAAAGTCGGGGGGTTTGACATTGGAGGATTGCTGAACTTGGCTGCCAGCCCCAAGAGTCAATCTCCCGGCGACTCCGCGAACAGCCCACTCAACGGCTTGGTGGCCAACCTCCTGGGAGGAAAGAGCTCTGACAAGCCATCCCAAGATCCCTTGAATCTCCTGGCAGGGCTATTTGGGAAAAACAATCCTTCCAGATTGGCTAAGGAGGGTCAACCAGAGCTGTCCCAATTCCTCAACAACCTTATGAAGAACCAGGCCCAGCCCACCGAGATCCAAGATGAGTTCCCTAACGCCAACAATGGCGTCCAGCTGTTCGACCCATCCAAGGCAGGCAAACCGACCTCAGGCTTTGGCTTACCCAATGCCGACCCACCCCTGCTTGCCAATTCTCTTCCATCTTCCGCCCCTGCCGATGACACCACGCCAACTGAGCAACCTCAACTAAACACCATCCAACCATCCCCGCTCGAGATCCAAACCCCTCCCACCCACTCCCGCAAGAAAGCCTATCACGTGAGAAGCCATAATTCCTACATCCAATAACATACCATCAATTGAATAAACGCATTCCTTACTATTCCATTTCCCCCACACTCCATTACACCCTGAAAGGAAAATAAACATACTTATCACATCTACCATGCAGCTTTAGTTAGTATGAACTTACCGCAACCCCCAATGTAAAGTTAAGAAGAGGTTTAATGGTAAAAACATTATAAACGAAAGACATTTCCATCTTGAACATTTGCTTGGAATCTACGTTAGATAAT